>JAZHYW010057782.1:0-41343 GCA_037355805.1 Ixodes ricinus
ACCTACTTGAAGTAGTGCTCTGAGTACAATGTACTTAAAGTACTTCCCAACACTGAACCCTCCAACACAAAAGTGGTGGAGCGTGTCAGAGATATCCTATCGTGTCGTTTTCATTGAGATAGGCTTCGTGTGCCTAATTTCTTTTCAAGCTTAGCATGCCTGGAAGGTTGAGGCTGGAGTTAGCGTCCGCCGCATTCCTTGCGAATTGCGATCCCACACATGGCGGTTTGATTGATGGATCGAAATGTAACTGCAGGTTTTTGGAGGTGACGCTCATAGCCACTTCTTTCTCGGTTTAAGCGAGCGGTTGGCGTCTTGCAGGTACGCGAGGAGGCGGCACGCACCCTTGGCCTGCTGTGCTTGGGGCAAAACCACTTCCCCCATGCCAGAATGGTCCTGAACAGCCTCGTGGAGTCCAGTATGGAGGTGGGACGCTCGTTATCTCCGTCCAGGCTCGTAAGCGCTGTGACCACATGACGTGACGTTAGATAGCATGATGTCACCATGACACATGACATCACTGTGTCACGTGACGCGGCGTTACGAGGTCATGTCATAGCGTTGCCCAATATTGCTCGACACCACGACATTACGGTGTCACGGTGTGACATAACACCCTTCATAGGGCATCACATGGCACCCTTGGGTCAAGGTCGGGTAGGCAATATAGCCCTCACAAGGGCTATACTGCTTATACAATCCTGACCTGTGTGTTGGTTGGTTGAGTGTAATGTGTTGCTTTTGTCATGAAACCCAGCCCCATAACACATTCTACGTTAAACGTTAAATTTTTATACACGAACTCATCTCTGTGACGTCACGGCGCGGTGGTGGCGCGTCGGTCGCACTTCCGGTCTGGGGCTGTGGGCAGAAGTCCCCATGTCAGACGTGTATTCCTGCGTTGTTTTGAAAAGAACCAGACAAAAACCTGCCTTCACGTCAAAAATCGCCGCGACTGGGGCCGTACCAAAAGTGTCGAGAAAGGTTCGAGGTCAGTTTTCACGTGCTCGGTTCGTCCGAGAATCTGAAAAGGGAAAAGCAGACGTCGCCGGACAACGATTGCTTGGGCGGGAAGCACTTTGGGTTGAATTCATGGATACTTGTGGTCATCAGATTTATTTGTTTTGTTCCAACATGAACGCCAGAAAACCTTCAAGTTGTGCGGACCACCTGTGAACTACGTTCAGTGCGTCTTCAAGTTCAAACGGCCGCCTGATTGTTCTAACTGTCGCCTGCTCTTTCAAACGTTTCTGCTTGTCGTCTGCTCTCTTAGACGACGCCGGTCCGTAGGCCAAATGTTGGCCCGGTACTTGCGGTAAGAAGTAAGTGCAGGCCTCAAAAGACTTAAATTTGAAGGTTTGTAAGCAGGCTCGATGTAAACAGTAGAAGGAGATGTTGATCATTGTTACCAGTGACCATCACCGACTTGTTATGCCTAATTCAGTTGGTCCGATTCTGCTTGCGATTTTCAGTATCGACGTCGACCATCTCAGCTACGGTTCACGCTTTTGCAGCCCGAGCGGCGTCGCAACTGAAAATTTTGAGCGAAATCTCATCATGCGAATCAGGCCTTAGCGTACATTCTGCGGCGTCCACGCGGAATGAATCGCCACATGTCACATTATTCACGCAAAGTTTTGCGGTGTAACGAGCCTTGCTAATTTCGCTGACGCCGCTCAAGATAGTCAGACATCGCCAGGAAGACGTAGAACCAACAATTTGAACGCGAAAAAGGGCAGGGGGACTCACACTGACGCCGACAACATCGCATTTCAGTGGTTTGTTTACGGGCGACGGCGAGCTTCTTGCCCACACCCTATCGCGCATGCGCGGCGCCGGTGGCGTCCGCTAGGGGCGCTCTCGGTTTGTTTGTAAACATGAGTTGGTGTATTGAAGATCTTTGATTCAGGTAAGTTAGCCGCCTCGGTGGCTCCTACGGATCCCCAGATGGCAGGTTCGAATCCCGACGGTGGTGCCCGTAGTCCGACGGAGGCTTAATGCAGAGAATGTGCCACGTAACCGAGATTTCGGTTGGTTGTCAACAGATTTCCAGGTGGCCCAAATTAGTCCTCAGTGTCCTTCACTGGGACTTGCCAGATGCCCTTCGTTTGTATGGCGCGCATGAACCGCCAAATTCGACTGGTTCAGGTAATTCGATCCTGTGATGTGTTGGCAAAAAGACATCCCACCTCCGTCTTGCAGCTTTATGGTAAATTTCACCGTGGTGCATTGCAAGGCGGGTTGTCGCAACCCGTGTAAAGTGGGCTTGGCCTCTCTGCGATCCTCAAAGTAGAGTGCTCCCAATGTGCAGAGTCCGGACATGGAGGTCCACTTCACGGTGGGAGAGGCCATCTGCTGCGCCCTGCTGGGTCCGACCTCTCCCCTGAGCCGGGACGCCTGGGCAACCGAGGAAGAGGACTTTGTGGTGAGTTTCTCTGCTTTGCTCACAAACACTCCTCCCAGACAGCGTAGGCTTAAGAGAGGGATCAACTCAAACTATGAAGAGCATTTGCGATTTAATGGCGAACGCCTCCTGTGCGGATCGGTCGCGAGTGCGCATGCGTTGCATTGTCGCATGGTGATGAGGAAGCTGGGTGAAGTCGTAGAGACGCTTGCAGATGATCGACACTTTTACAGCATTAGCTGCTATGGGCTCTTCCTACCACTGGAAATGACATCTGTTGTTGATGTTGTAGTAGTTGTAGTAAGCTGTTGTCATTGTTGATGTGGTAGTTGGTGATGTAGTGCATCCGTCGTCTATGTTGCCGAATCCTTTAAAAAGATTGCCTGCCGTCCGCGAAAATCGAGCCTCGGTCCGCCGCGTGCGAAGCGGAAGCGTTGCCACTGAGCTTTGCCACAGCATTAATAACCTGCTCTATACTTAGGATTTTTGTAATACCCGACGCTCACTGCATGTGGGCTTTGGAGAAAAAGAATAGCGCATAACAAAATTCTGTTGTAGCACTGTCAGTGCGAAAAGCTTGTGCCAGGAGACGCGCTTTAATGCGTGACGATACAAAAAAAAGCGTTAGGAGTGAAACGGTCAGATGTCTATTTTGTTCCAAACGCTCTCGTTCGTGCACACCACGGTGCATGAACACGACGCCGATGCCCAGCGGCCTCACCGTGCCTCGTCATAGCTATCGCTGTGACTGTACTGCAGATTGACACAGGACTGTTAACTGTTTTTATCACCTCCTCACGGCCCGTATTGCAAATACGGCCCGTGAACCAGCGTGACCTCGATCGAGCACAATCTAGGCACATCAGCCCTGCCTAGACTTACTGAGTCAGCTATGCTTCAAAGTAACGACACTCTAGCCATCTTCGTCTCTTAGGACTATTGTTGCCAGTTGTCTGAAACTTTATCCGAAATCGCAGGAAACACTTCAACATTGAATATTCAGCATTCAATGTGTGGCCACTAAATAAAAAAAAAATAGAGCAATTTAAAAAAAAATTTTTGGCCTCTATTGAAGATTTTGTTCCAAACATTGTAGGCTTAGCACATTTAGCTACATGTGTAAAAAGGTTGTTTCTAGCTGCCCTAGATACTGAAATACTGCAAATTTGCAAATGCTGTAACCAACGTAATTTTCGCAAGGACCTAATTTTTGCAGAATTTCGTGGCTCGATTATTATTGGGAAAAATAGATTCTGCAAGTATGTTTTTCTATGGTAACAAATTCATGACATAGCACTCTCCTTCGCGAAATTTCATGCCCGGGAAATTTTTCCGAAAACTTCACTTCATTGAATTCACGAAATATTCAGCCCGGGAAAATAAAGTCGTTTAATGTAGCTCCAAATATTTATCTTGAGAAAGTGCAGTTTTAGCGTTAACTTCAATGCAGATTCGCCCCGCATAGATATTGTGAATTGATATTATGACTCGTATATCGATCCACACAATTAGAAACTTGGCAGTGCAGAACAAAAATAGCATAAGGTTTAAAACCTTAAATATAAAAATAAATTGACTTCTTAAGAGATTTCTTGGGTTCCAAAGACCCATGTCCCTCTTTGCTTCGTAATTCAGTCCTAGCTTGAATTGAAGCTTGTCCAAACGCTGGAAGATAATGCCAAGGAAGCGTAGGGGTGCGTTGTAGCTCACATCGTCTGCGACGATGCGAGAAGAATCTGGTCAATCGTTTTCTCGTCTCCATGGTTATTAATATTTCCCAGCCTCTGCCGGGCAGCTCTGCAAATCTGGAGGAGATGGCTTGGTTGGTCCCCGAGATTCTAGACAAGTTCCTGTGCAACCCCAAACCTAGCGTTCGTCAGGTATGTTTGTCTCGCGTCTGGCAACTGTGCCCGTGTCGTCAAACGTGCCGGCGGTGATGCGGCATTTATGGCCTCGCAGGCGGCCTGCATCTGGACTTTGAGCTTGCTGAAGCGCTGCAGTCATCAGCAGCCTGTGCTGGACAACCTGAAACGCATCCAGAATGCCTTGCTCAACCTCCTTGCTGACCGGAGTGGTGAGGCTTCCCAATCTCGGAATGTGTAGCGGTGTGCATGCTGCCCGGGCTTGGTTTGTTTATTTATTTATTTATTTATCGCAGTACCCTCGGCGTCCCGAGGGCATTAAAGAGTGGAGCATGTAACTAAACACATCAAAGTAGACAAAAATATTTGTGAAATGCAATCACAAAAAACTCACGCACACAAAAAAAAAATTTAATGGCAGGTGGGACGTTTATTTGGAAAAGTTTATTTTTTAACCGTTAGTGGCTCAATGTGCATGAAATTAGCAAGTACCGTAGAATACCGCGCATCCGCCCATTTCACATTAAGCGCCCGTTCCCGAATTTGAAAGATCTGAGAAAATACGCACAGTACATTTATATGTAAAATTGTTGACCGGACGAGCGCCCATCCCCCATTTTTTGCGATTATCTCGAAAGTTTGAGTGGGCGCTTGCCCGGTATTTTATGGTATGTTGGTAATCGTATAGAGGAGCAGCACGCAAAGTTTCAGCTGTATAAACTAATTTTGTGAGGTTCTACAGACATACAACATGCCTCAGCATGATGTATGAAGTGTGTCTGCTTCAAGATCGTTTGAAAATCGTGCTTAAATTTGTCCCTAGGGAAATTTTTTTATTTTTTGTTTCCTGTAAAGTGACAAAAGATTTAGACCGGGTGATCCAAGGACCGTGGTCTCGTGTTCATTGGCTCTTTTGTTCCGAATGCAGACATGACGCAGAGCATAGCGTCCAAGGGACTGAGCCTGCTCTATGAGCTGAGCGACGAAGAGAGCAGAGGGAGCTTGGTCTCACTTCTCCTCGAAACGCTCCACTTCCGGACGAAGGTCAGCTTCTTGCTTCTTCATCCCGGTTTGAGTCCGTTCCAGACGGAGATGTCTTAGAGGAAATGTTATCGTTCTGGACAGTGCAGATACTAATATGAAAGGAAGTATGAGAATAATCCCCCAGATTTGTTTCTCACAATCTTTGGCATACTTATCGAGCATATGTTATTGCTACATTCTTCACAACCAATTATAGTCATCTTCCATTCGAATCTTCATTATTATTTATGCTGTTTTTCTGGCAGCACCGAGTAAGACGCTTACCGTAAAATCCCGCATGAACTCCCTCCCCAAGAGATTGGCCATCTTGTTTTTTGGCTAAATATCCGTAGGATGAAAATTCCGAAACGTTATACATCACCCCCGGTTCCCGTCAGGCATCGTGTAATATTTGACGGGAACCTAACAAATGATAGTACCTCAAAGGCATCGCTAGATGCTTTGGGAGAGTAAAAATAAATAAAATAAAATAAAGGAAACAAGTAAAAAAAAAAAAAAGTGCCTAGAAGCTTGTGCAAGTGTCGTATATGAGAGCTCAATGTCTCTTTAGTGTGTGTCTGCAACAGAGACAATAGTTGCTGACAGGATAAGAAGGGCAGGGTGTCTCTTCGGGAAGATTGGTCTTCAGCGCGCACCCACTGCCTTCTATTGTGCTTCGCCTGTGCACTTGTGCTCGAAGCCCATGAGACGTCGAGCGTTGCCGTCAGATAAGAAGCTCGCCTCAGGAAGCGGGCCAACTGAAAGTTTTCTCTGCCATTCTAATCCTGTCGGCGACTATTAAATGGATTGTCTTGTCTTCTTGTCGAACGACTGCACGATATTACCATTCTGGATTTCGTGTAGCCGAAATTTCGGTGACATGTCAAAGAGGTCCCCAATCGACCGAACTCAATCCTCGGCTCCTCCACCGAGGTGTGCCAGAGGCCCTTCGTTTGCTTGGCGTATAAACCCCCAAAATATTTGACCGTTTGAATTGTGGAGAGCGGCATAGAGTTTGGAGGGGCGCCTTCGACGGTGGACTCTCGAGCCGTCTCACTACAGTACGTTGCCTGGAACGCGTCTTCGACTGGTGCGTCTAGCGTCCCGTCCCGCTCGTGCATCGAATCTGATCTCGAAGCGGCAACAGACGACGTCACAGAAGCCAGCGCGTCGTGTTGTCAGACGTCGTAACCCCGACTGTTGGTGCTCGATGTTCTGCCGAGAAATAGTGTCGAACGCCAGCGTCGCCGTCGTCCTGGAGTCCCAACTCGCAGCTGCCAATGCTTCCATGAACTGTGCAGCTGGAGAGCGACCTGTGGCGTAAGGACGGGTGCCCACTGCACACAACCTTGGCTGTTGTGACACCATGAGGACCGTGGCCAGCAACAATGTGACACCTTTGTTGTGAAGGACATGGGGCGGAAATCGAGGAACCACATTTTTGAGATCTGGTAAATACACCAGTCAGGGACGCGTGCCATGGCTACCAGTCGTTGCAGATGATGCGGCTGGGTTTGGGTCTGTTGCACACAATACGCTGTAGAAAGGTGTTTGTGCTAGAGCTTTTTTTTTTTTTAATTTCATTGCTGATGGATGCTTCTTGTGAAGTAACAAGATTATCAGCGATTCTGGGCACCTTTTTCGCTGCTCGGTGCAAAAGTAGGGGAAGTTTATCAAAATGTCAAATCTCACCAATTTTACAGTGGAAATACAAGTTTATGTTATCATAATGTAAGTAACTATACAAAGGAATTCCAGGCAACAAACATAGAAAATTATTATATCTCATCTGAATGCCATTTATTATTACTGACGTGTTGTCTTCAGGCTACTGTTTGAGCTACTGCCGTGTGTTTCAGGCTCCAGCAGGACGCTCGCCCTCGGACTCCGCTCCAAGAAGCAGATGCAGCATTTCTTAAAATGACTGTCAATACTCTGGGTCAGACCCTCTTTCCATGCTCTCAGAACACGCTGCACCCAGGGACGCTGAGGCTTTCAGCCTTCCAGTTAGCCTGCCGGGATCTGACCCATTCTTCGCATTTGCCGCATGTCTTGGAACGCTTGTTTATTGAGACGCCTGCTGCTGCAGCACTGACGCCATCCCGCCTGGCACAATCTACCAACCGGGAGTTACAGGCTCCGAGTCCCTTCTTTGACCTCCGGGGTAGTAGAGCCGCGGAACGTCAGCTGAGCACGAGCATCGACTCTGCTCGGGTGCGCCGAGCGATGCTCCTGGCCGTTGCTTCCCAAACAACTTCGATCCAATCGAGCATGTGAGCTCACTAGTCATCCATCCCTTCTCCTGACTCCTCACGATGACGTCCGAAGGAAAAGTTTACGGGCATGTCTTTTCAATGATACACGGAGGTGGCCGTGCTGGCTAGCCGTAACGCATAGCATCGCCGGGGTGACACGTTGTTTTCGGGGAGTCTGTTGTCTGACCAACTTCTGGGTTTTACCTCATTTACCGTAGATGTCCCTGCATGTCAATGTAGACATGTGTCCTTGGCCCGCTGCTGGTTAATTTGACGGCGTGAGGGACTTTCGCAGCCCCATCAGCCCACTGTTGAAATTCTTACCTGTTTTCTCAGTCAAGGCAGCTTCTGGCATATCGCTGTCCGACGTCTTAGCTAAATCATCTTTCCATCATGTGCTCAACTGTTTCAAGAAGGAACACGGCAGACTGGGAATCTTCATCCTTGGTTATATCTCCATATGGTTTTTAGTTTGATTGTCAGCAGTGACATGGGCTGCTGCACCATGACAAACTCAGCATTGGCTCCTTCTTTTCCAGTTCGGGGTGGACGGCCTCGGCATCCAGAACTCCTCGACGTGTAGCAGCTCCCTTGAAGATCTGGTCCCGTGCTTTACGCCATCGATCACGCAAGCGCGGTCGACGCCGAATTGCTCAGCCGCGCTCGGGGTGGTTGCCGTTCTCCTCCGCAAAACAAGATTGCTGCCTTGAACTTTAGCGTATACGAGTTCCGCGTTTAGCACTATGTACATCTTAATCGAGAGACCAATGACGCTTCGTGACCACGTAACGAAACAAAACGGCACACTCGTAAAACGCCAGAAGCAGTGGCGTTATGGCGTCGTATGGCGTGCCGTGTGGCTACAGTGGCTGGAATAGTGTAGTGTGGCGTTATCTCACGATGAAAGATAGCGGTGTATCCGGTGTATGATCAGTGTGATGGTGGAGATGAGGTACCTGATACAGAGAGTGCAATAACACGCTGATGACGTGGTGGTGCTGGACGCCATCTATAGACCGTTTTATCGTGGGTAGCGCCATTTGCTGTAGAGCGAGGTGAATGGGAAAGGGCTGCCGCGCTTTGCCCTATCTGGTGTGTAGAAAGAGGTGAAAGTCCCGGATGAGAGGCTTGGCCGGTGTTGGGTGTCTGCCGTGCCCCGACTTCGTTCGCTTCTTTCTTTTCTGTTTCAACCTCGCCGACTTAATTGAGAGGCACGTGGGCTTCGATGAGCAGGGAGTTCCCCGGTCATCGGGACACCGACTTAAGGGGTGATAGGGTGCACGAATAACTGACAAGCGTGGAATACGCTGCACGAGGACCTGTGTAGTTTGCATGGAATCCGGTACATGCAGTGCGGCTGCAATGTTTTTGAGCTCCACTGCCCATAATTGAAAATGGTGAGCCATTCATCAATTTTGGTGGCAATGGACTTATTTCAGCTGGTACGCTTTAGTAATCAACAAGCTTATACTTTTGTAAACACCCGGAGCTGCTAGATCGTTTTTCTGCGCTGTTTAATCTTGCGTGTCCGTGTTCTTATATTCATCTGTGGTTTAACTGATTTAAGACGCTCTAGATGTACTATATCGAACCGCAGAAAGCCTAAGCAGCTACAAATTATTTTACTTATTTGATGGCCATTTTGAGTACTAACCTCCACTTTCTACCGCTTACCACGTTCTCGCTGCCGCTGTTCCTCTGCTGGCTGCATCATGACGTGCCATGACTTGAACAGCAACGGTAACACTGGGCTCCAAACGCAGATCGCAACACACACGAGACGTGCCCTCTGCAGCATCCATCCAGCGCCAAAGCGCCCAATCAACGGAAACAACTCCACCAGTGGCACTCCAAGGAGCGCTTTTGCCGGCTCCTCGTGGTATCAAAGGCAGGAGATCGGGATTCTGAAAAACCGATAGAACTACCTTTCAACAATTTATAGGCTCACCCGGCGGCGGAAATGAGCCTCTCAACTAAGTGTTGTATATGATAAAATTGAGTCACTCACCACTGCAAATGATCACACGTTAAGATAAATTCAGTTACAAAATTTTACAAGCTGAAACAGAAATTATTACGAGAACATCGGCACTTTCTTGCGAGCTGCATCTCCCATGTTCATCATCGGCAGTACAGCGTCTGCCGTGCGCGCTCCATTCACAAAATGTTCCGAGCACAGTCGAGAGGATAGCGTTGAGGAAACGCTCTTCGGGCTTACGAACGCAATCCACTGCCGCCGAGACCGGGGGTCATGTGGAAAGTAGCCGCTCTCGCCTTGCCGGATTCCTTGCAAGCCAAGCATAGGTCCCCGGACTGTATTCGACGCTGTCTGTCGCTACTCGTGCACCCTACGACCGAGCAATGGTGTCCCCGATGACCGGGGGACCGCTGCGGCATCAAAGCCCGGTGGGTCTAATTAAGTTTGCGAGCTTAAAACAGAAAAAGAAAGCGCGAACTAGGTTGAGACACTGCAGACACCCAACACCGGCCAAGCCTCTCATCCGCCGTGGACTTTCACTCTTTCTACACAAACAGAAAGGGGGAAAGCGCCTTTAGCCGCCTCCTATCTCTTTTCTCTCTCGCCCTCTTTCAGTAAACGGCCTCATAGGGCAATCCGGCAAGTCTCCCGAACGCGCGTCGGCGCGTCCGCGCGCCGCGCTCGGACGCAAAAAAAAAAATGGGGGGGGGTGCTTACATTCGCGTGCAAACTTTTTTTTTTACCGTCCTGACTGAAGAATTGGGGGGGTGCTTAGAATCGGGGGTGCGTAGAATCGACAGTGAATACGGTATTGATTATGTTAGAACTAGTGTTCATTTAGTGTGTGATAAAGAAATTTCTTATTGTGTGATGGTAACTCTGAGAAGCATTATTCTGGCTGCAGGTCCACGGTTGCTGTCACTCAAGACACGAGACTATTTGATGAAGGCACCCTGGGAAGCGCGCCTACCGGGTAAAATAATTGCACTTTCTTGCACTGTGTTGCTTTCATGTTTTATAAAGACTTGGAGCCGTAGTTAGGATCCGTTTTGTTTTAATTGCTAACTCATCCTACCGTGTGGCCTCTAGAATCTCAGTTATGGCGTAACCCGTGCAAATCTAGTTTCTGGCATGCACAAGCATCCTTTTTACTTGCAGGCAGTGCTTTGCATTTAGTGTGTAATGGTCTACTGGAAAATGAAAAAAAAAAAAGAAGTTGACTGTACCAACATTGTTATTTCAGGTCCAATGGATGACACCGTATAATACTGACAGGCGCAGTCTCGTGTTTTTATTTTTGGACTTCCACATGTTGTGTTGAGGGATTTTGAAAAAAAAAAAAAGCTGATGATAAGCTTGTTGTGAAATAGTGTCCTGTAGATTCCCAGTGAAGGCAGTGCAGCGCACCTTACGCTTCTGGCACCACGTGGTTATTAAAAGAAACAAACTAGTAACGTTAATTGATCAACCGCCAGAGCATGTCGTGCGGCTTGTTAATTTAAAGGGCAGTCGAAGCGCGCACCTCCCAAACTTAATGCTGTATGCAGCATGTTTAGGTTTTGTATGCGGAGCGCAAGTTTGTCTGCTTCTTGTGCAAAGGTTGCGGTGATGTCAGAAGCCGAGCTCTGATTGGCTCTGATGGAGCCAATCAGAGCCAATCAGACCTGAATGCTAGCTGCCTTGAGGTCTGCCCACTATCCTTCCAATCGGAACCAATCGGAGCTCGGCGTTCTGACGTCACTGCAACCCTGCTCAAGAAGCAGACAAACTTGCTCGCCGCATAGTCATGCTCTTTTATCCCCTTTGCTGCTGCGATCATGCAAGACGATTGACTTGATGCTACAGGTTAAGAACAAGACAGGCTCCTTCCACAGAGCCCTCTCCTCTCGCCACTTTAGCGGACCTAACGCTGGAGATGAGGCGAGGGGAGAGTAGGGAACCGCCAATAATGGCGAGCAGGCAGCTTTGTGGGAGGGGCTTTTCCTACTATTCTAAACCTGCGGCAGACTACAGTGTGGCCGTCAACTGCGCTCTCAATCTACCGTCCGCACAGGGGTGGGCTCACGACTTACCGCGAGCTCTGTTCGCTGGCCACCGACCTGAACCAGCCGGATCTCATGTACAAGTTTATGCACCTCGCCAACCACCATGCCATGTGGAACTCCAAGAAGGTGAGTGCTGAATGCGGGACCCAACTTGGAGCCGAATGTATTCTTTATGTTAACGGTTTTGAACGCATATGCCAATGGGGAGCCCCAGTCAAAAGGTGTACGTTTGTCTGCGGCTCCATGTGCTGCAAATTAAAGTATGTCGCAACATAAGGTCTGCAGGAAATACTCAGCCTTCAACTTCCTGGGTAGAAATGTTCTGCTAAAAAAAACACTAATTTTTTTGGCATAAAAAGTGGGACGTCGCGTAACATGCGCTTCTATAACCATGTACGGTTCCTAAAAAATTAACATTGTACATGATCCACTGAATTGTCATCTCGGTGTCGGTGGTGTTTTGCACCTGCCAATGAGCAGTATTTTACTGGGAGAGAACCATTGGTGCGGCAGCTCTCTTTGGTTTTGGCAGGACCTCTCTCTGCATATCTTATGTTGCAACAAACTGTGGTTTGTGCATCTTCAGCAATGCCGTTGAAATTACAAAGTAAAAAGGTTAAAATTGAATGCGGAAATGGTCCCTGAAAGTTGAGTCTCACCAATTTTTTTGTTTTGTTGCCGACTTGTCAGCTCAAAGTGGCAGCATATATGATGTGGTGGGACGAAGGCGAGTCAGGAAAGAGAGAGTCTGAGGGAAACAGCTCTTAGACACCACTGGGGAAAGTATGAAAACTACATATACTTTTTTACAGCAGTGCTGTTAAGGGCTAGTTTCTCCAGTTTCGTGTCCTTCACCAAATAAATGTCTACACAAAACTCTGGACAGCTACCGCCATCTATGAGCGAACGGCGGCAAGCAGACAATTGGCTTGTCTGTTGTCTGGTTGCCACCGTCGCCTATAGATGGCGGCACCTTTCCAGCCTTTCCATTCTGGTTTTCAACAGAGTGGAAAGGCTAAATTTCTTTAGGCGTCGTCCTAGAAGTCGTCCTTGAGGTCGTCCTAGTTGTCATCGTTGAGGTTGTCCCTGAGGTCGTCCAAGAGGTTGTCCTCGAGGTCGTCCTGGAATTCATCCTTGAGGTCGTCTTAGACATCGTCCTCGAGGTTGTCTTAGAAGTCATCCTTGAGGTCGTCCTAGACGTTGCCCTCGAGGTCGTCCTAGAAATCGTCCTTGAGGTCGTCCTACACGTGGTCCTTCAGGTCGTCCTAGACGTCGTCCTAGAAGTCGTCCTCTAGGCAGTGCGTCCTTGAGGTCATCCCACCATAGTACAGCTTCGCTGGTCTTCCTTCTTCACCACAGTGGAAGGGCTGAAATTTTTTTCAGACATGCTTTTTTGACACCTAACCTTTTTAAAGATGCCGAGCCTGAAATTTCGTGGCGAGCTTTGTCCAGTTGTCATGAGACAGAATTTCAAATTCTCATACGAATCGAAAGAATGCTCGCTCCTTTGATTGAGAGCTTGGTTAGTTAGACGGAAGTGTGCAGTAGTCACTGACACATTTTTTAAATCCTTTTTCCAGGGGGCTGCGTTTGGGTTCGGCAGCATCGCAGAACGGGCAGGAGAACAGCTCTCGGAGCGTCTGGGAGACATTGTGCCAAAGCTGTACCGCTACCGGTACGACCCGAACCCCGGGGTGCGGGCCTCCTTCGGTTCCATCTGGGCCTCGCTGGTCAAAGAGCCTCACAAGATGGTGAGCCGTGGGGACCTTCCTTTCGGGCGTGCAGCGAGCAGGCAGCTGAGAACTGGGGCCAGATGGATTGAGTCTCTCTAAAATTAACTGATTTTGTGGTTCTAGGTGATGCTCGGCAAGTTTTTTAATGGAATTGCGTGTTTATTTTCACTAATTAAATAGTCACTTCTCTAATTTAGTTAATTATTCGATTTACTGCAAGGGTTAGCTTCTTATGTTAGGTACCGTATTTGCTCGTAGAATGAACGGACCTTTTATCCCGAAAGATCGACGTAACTTCTTATATCTTTGCGCGCAACTCCAAAACCAAACTGCGATGCGAAAAAAAAAAAAAGCTCCGCTCCATGTTTTTTTTTTGCTTCCGTGATTTTTTTTTCGCCTTTTGCAAGTTGTTTTGTTTGCCCACGCTGCCCATGCCTTCGCGATCTCGCTGTACCAGGATAGAAAAGTGTGTTCATTTCAAGGGCTTCTCGCTTCTCTTTCCAAAGTGCGAGGACGAGGCGAGGGCAGGATGCCTTCATTATGTGCAATTTGCTTAGTCGAGGGCTTTTCCGCTTTTCTTTCTTATCTCCTTGCGCTGCAACGCGCGACCCCAAGACCAAACTGCGTTGTGCAAAAAGAAAAAAAAAAAACTCCTTTGTTTTTTCTTTTCTTTTAATTCCATGGATTGTTTTTTTTGTTTTTTGCCTTTCGCAAGCTGTTTTGTTTTGCTTTGCTTAGGCGAAGGCTTCTCTGCTTCTCTTTCTTATCTCCTTGCGTGCGGCGCGCAACCCAAAATCACAACTGCGCTGTGCAAAAAAAAAAAAAAAGCTTTGCATGTTTTTTTGTTGCTTCCGTTGGATCTTTTCTTATTTTTTTAATGCCTTTTGCAAGGCGTTCGGCCCACGCTGCCCATGCATTCGCGACCTCGCTGCACCAGGATAGAAAAGTGCGTTCATTTCGAGTGCGTGGGGGGAGGGGGTCAGAATTTTGACGTCCGAGTTAAGGGTGCGTTTAATACGCAAGTGAAAAAAAAGTCGAAAATTTGAGAGCTGACTTGGGGGTGTGTTCATTACGCGAGTGCGTTCCATCTCCAACACAGGAGATACGGGAGCTGGGGCATATGCAATCTACACACCACAATCCCCAACCTCCACAGTTCACACCTGCGGTCCATATAGCAACCCTCCAAATATCATCACACTAGAAATAGTTCCCATTATACATGCTATCCAAACCTTCTCCCAACTACCTCTTATATCAGCTTATACAATCTATACGGACTCCCAGGCAGCCATACGCGCTCTGCAGCAACGCAAAATCCCACCAGATCTCAGATCGGTCCTCGATGAAGCTCTACGCGCACTAAACCCATCCTCTGTCACCGTTCGGTGGGTCCCTGGTCACAGCGGGATCACAGGTAATGAGTTGGTTCATCAACTCGCTCGCGAAATGCAAGTCCGAGCGCCTGTGATCCCGTGGCCTAGCCTCCCGACCAGTGACGATGCCTTAATCTACAAACGCTCAATCAATTTCTATTACAAGCAGCTCCGTAACTCTCAACAACGACTACCTCGACCCCACCCGAACCTCAATGTGGCACAAACTCACGTCCTCCGAAAAATCCAAACGAACACCGTTCTTACTCCCGCTAGGCTTTTTCTTCTTCGACGTCGTTCTGATCCTTCATGCCCTAACTGCCCCTCCCCATACGCCAACCTGGAACATTGTCTCCTACAGTGCCCTATTGCACTATCCACACCGTTCCTCCCTAACCCCCCTCCCCTTTCCTGGAGTGCTTGGCTGGCGTCAGACGAACCGGATGACCAAATGGCCTTGGTGTTACAAGCCATGGATGTTTTGAACACTTAATTTGTGCTCAATATTTAAGTGCATCTCTCTCTCTCTTACGCGAGTGCGTTCATTGTGCGAGTAAATACGGTATGTCCCCCTGGCCTTATAGCTCACCTGTACACATTGCAGTAACATACCTTTCGTGGCTTTTCTTCAAATAGATTTATTTGAATTAAAATCATATAACCCTGTATCTGTATTGCTCGTACTGAGCTTCGATGAGGCAGATATATCTTGTTGGAGGCATCTTGCAGTAAAGCAATTGTACCTCTGTTACGAATGCAGGTGGACAAGTATATGAAGGAGATTCTCCAGGATATTGTGCAGAACCTAACAAGCAACGAATGGAGGGTACGAGAGTCCAGGTGAGACCTTCCACTCTGAGAAACTGCACCTTCTACGGCATTCTCGGGAAAAGGTTTTCTTCTATCCCCAAAGTTATTGATAGGGGAAACTGGCAAAATATATAAGCCTAATTAGAATTTAGGTATAATCTATGTTTTACTCTTTTTATTATCGTATGTCATTCTGTTCAACATAAGAAGCTGCTCCCTTCCATTTTTTTTTTTTCTCTCGGAACAGTTGTTTGGCATTGGCAGACCTTCTGAGCGGGCGTCGGCTAGATGAGGTCTTGGATCACGTCTCGGCCCTGTGGAGCACCCTTTTCCGAGTCCGCGACGACATCAAGGTAACTTCCGTGAGCGCATTCTTGGCGGAAATAAGTAGAAAAGTATTTGGGAAATGACTCGAATTCGTGTGACGAGGGTCGACCGGTGTGTCGTTTGAACTGCATCTCTGTTTCATTTGTCTAGTATAAAGGCTCGTTCACACACTGAAGGCTGCTTATGACCGAGTGTGTTACGAACCCTTGGGTTCTCTTAAGGGGGATACGGCTTCGAAAATTCCATTTTTTCCGAAAAATTGCATTTTCAAAAAATATTATATTTGGGTTCACCATATTCTGAAGCATAGTTTCAGAAAGTTTCATTTATAAATGCGCAGTATTTATTTCGCAAAAAATTATTTTAGGCAAGCTCGCGGCCGCGCGCGGCGACCCGCCGAGCGAGCAGACGGCGAAGTTCGGCATTTTCAAACTAGGCCTACTTCGCGCTCGTTCGACGCAGCCGAGATATCTTACCCTCGTTGGAAACGCCGTTTCTTCTAGTTTTTGCCCATAGAAGCTTGCTACGTTTGAGGCTATCTGTGGCCCGGGAGAACCCCGTACATACAAGCAGAAAAAAAGTGGGAACTATGATACCAGCAATCCCATTGGTTGCGACCCGAAACAGGGCTCACGATTGGCCAACTTCGGCGACGTAGCTCCTTGTTGGCCTCATGCGCGCTATCGGCAGCTTCTTTCGCTTCTGATCGTATCGCTGGTATCGCTACTTCGCCGCTGTTTAGATTCGTTTTCCCTCTTTGTTCCCGGTAGTTTTTCTGCCGAGGAATGCCTGCTTCCAAAGTTAGCACTCGCAGTAGCTTTGGCCAGCGTTCTCGACGGTAAAAACAAAGAGCCGGCGGAGACGGCGACCCGTCTCCGCCGGCACTATCGTCGCCGTCTCCGCCGCCGTCGTCCCGATCTTCAAGCTCAACTAGTGCTTGGCGGACATCGGAGCCTACAGCTTCATCTCCGAATCTGATGTGCTGACCATGTTCGTGAGGAAGCTCAGCCTGCTCGATTTTGACGCGGGGACTACGGACAACCCGGAGCCGACAGACGCTCCCGTTGAAATGCCCCCGGACGTCTCCTCAATGTGTCCGCCGTGCAAACTCTTGTTGCGATTTCACTCTGCCGCAAGTGCCACGGAAAACTACTCAGCTTGCGAGAAGAAGGAATTGGCATCAACCTTCAGTTCGTTGTTAGCTGCTCGACTTGCGGAGACATCGTCGCGACACCGCATTCACCATCAATCGGCAAGTTTCGAGAGAACGAACTCGCGGTACGTCTAGGCGTCGTTGGAAAAGACTGTGGCATCAGTTTCACAAAGCTCGCGAATCTTTTCGGGGGCCTCAACGCACTGCCCTCCCCATGCTCATGTAGTTGAAGGTGCCACCAATGACTGGGGTAAATTTTGAGTTCCTGGCATCGTCCGAAAATAAAAAAAAAGAAGTTAAAACTTCAAACGCATTTTTCTCAGTTTCACTTTTTGACATGCATTCTTGTTTTAAGAAAGCAATCGTTTGACATTCTGAATACAAAGGGACATCATTCAAGGTTTTCTGGGACTGAAATTTTCTGGGGAACAAGATAGACTACTTCACAGTTACAAAAATCTACTCCTTCAAGAAAAAAAAAATTGTTTTTGAAACACAAAAATTTTACTTTTTTTTTTAAATTTTGGGATGTCGTTATTTTTGTCATAATTGAATATTTTGCAATTTATTTTTAATCTAGGTTGCACTGTGGGTATTGTTCTTCACATTAAAGCAAGAATTTTGCCACCAGCTAATATTATTTTTCTACGATAGACTTCTTAGTGAAGTGTCCTTTTTCTGAAGTGCGAGAACTGTCGCATACTGTAAAGCTGACCGATAATGCTAAAACTTCGCAGATTATCCTTCCTCATAGTGCTGAAATAACCCTCCAAATTTGAACCAAATTGGTTGAACGGTTCAAAAGTTGACCCTCCCAGGCATATCCTTAAAGGGTAACTGCAAAGAAAAAAAAAGTGTTTTTTTAAACAGCCTAATTGGGACAAGCATGTCACGAAACAAATCTTCCGTGAAAAAACAAATTTTATAGCTAGCAATATTCCAGGCAGGCCACCGTGACATTTATGGTGGAGTCCAGCCTTTCCGCATTCGAAACTGCCGCTCTTTCGACGCCCGCGGGAGTGCTGGCCTCGTCACTCCGTGAGCGTATAGCAGCTCACTCTGTGAGCGTTTAAATAGCGACACTTTGTGGCGCGCGATTCAAAGCAGGTGAAATAGCCGCAAGCCTAAAGCATCAGCCCTGCGTAAATAACGTGCTGTAAAATTTTGTCTTTGGCGGACAAATTGTTTTGTGACATGCTTGTCCTAACTAGGCTGTTTAAAAATACACTTTTTTTCTTTGCAGTTACCCTTTAAGATGAGAGAACGCACTCTGGCGCCATCTGTCGGGTAGCTGGGGAACGCTTATTGTTCCTGTATATTTCCTCTTTTTTTTTTTTATTTTTGCGCATCCCTCTTCCACTATTGGCTTGAAACGTTTTTGACAATGTTACGAACGACCATTTTTCATAGATAGTATGTGCAAATTTAACCTCACAAATACTGCAGAACCTTTGCAAAGGTTTTGCTAATAGCATTGAAAAACCTTCGTCGGTGCATTCTCTCGTGAGATATCGCAGGAGGTTGTAATGCACTCACCCGGGCGTGAGCTGTCACAAGTGCGTGAACGGCCTTTGGGGCACGGAAGTTTGGGCTCTGGAAGTGATCGAGATAGACAGGTGTTTTAGGCTCCAAAAATTTCAAAATAGGCAATAAAAACATAATATAGCTTTTCAAAGTAAACATTTTTTAGTTAAACATATAAAATAGCGCAAAAAAGACAGGGACAAGAAGTATGCAGGACAAGCGCTTTAGCACTTGTCTTGCATACTTCTTGTCTATGAACCAACTAGCCCAAAACCACATGTTGAAGCACTTTTGCTCGTCTAAAAACGACAGAAAAATGCAAACAACTCTTTTTGCCATTTTATTGCTTCAAAAGAATGAGTCATTGTTTCAACAAGGTATAGTCAAGAAAATTTATGATTGTTTTAATCGCCTCTTAGATTCAGATACAAGTTCGGTGTGCGAAAAGCAAGAACTGTGCCGCAGTTTTCCGCAATTCGTTGCGCTCGTCAGCCTCCCTGCGAGCTAATGCCCGAAATGTTTCTGACTCGTTTAATCATGAAACGTTTGTGCGTTTTGCATTCAGGAGTCCGTGCGGAAGGCCTGCGACACGGCACTGCAAGCATTGAGCCGGGTGAGTGGAGTTGTGGCAATGGCAACTACCGTAATATCCCGACTTCATCGCCCACCCCCTGCCGCCTGAAATTCATAAAAAAAGTGGGGTGGGCCATGCTCGGTGGGTAAGCACAAAAGCTTTAAAAAAGCAAAAAAAATGTCCATTGTTTTGTGTGCATCTAGCGCGGTTGCATAAGAGATACATTAAACTCAAAACTCGAATGAGTTTAATTGTTTTATGCAAGAAATGCTCATGAAAGAATGTTTTACTATTGCAAAGTCCATTGCTTGCACACGCGCGATAAACACCGCCAATTGGCATACAGCGCGTAACGTTGTTTTCATGTAAGCATGTTTCTAACACCGCTATGTTTTCTTCGTGAATAAAAGAACAATGTCAACAAGGAAGTAGGAAGCCCAACGAGGCAATGAGCGAGTGAGCGGACGAATGAAGCGACGAAGAGCGATGCTGAAGAAGCAGGAAAGCCGGCAATCATGTTGGCAAATACTTTGGCGTCGGTCTAAGTGTTGTTTGATAAGAACTGCCACGCGCGTCGCCGAGTCGAGCGTGTGCACGGCCGAATGGTTACCGCGCTTGACTGTCGCGCGGAAGGTCTAGGTTAGATTCCAGTCAACAGAATGTTCTTTTATTTATCAAAAATGTCACGAATGAGAGGTGACGAGGGGACAAACAGTGAAGTGAAAATAAAGGTTTAATCGGCGAACTTGTGCCAGACAAAATAAAGAATGATCGTTGAGGCAGCAGAAAAGCGGGCGGCGATTTGGCGGCATAACAGCAAGCGAGAGTGAGACTGACTCCGCTCGCCATGTAACCGCGTGGGTTTCTGGAACATCGGAGCAAAGGGGAACTTTCGGAGCGTAGAGACATTCGGAACTCCGATCGACGACAATGTTCTCGAACTTACGAGAACGCCAAGTTGAAAGAATAAGTAAAAGAACATTCCGTTGACTGGAATCAAACCTAGACCTTCCGCTCGACAGTCAAGCGGGGTAACCATTCGGCCATGCACCCGTTGGCCGAATGGTTTAAAGGGGAAATGCCACGCTCGGCGACGCGCGTGGCATTCCTCCCCCTTAAAAGAGCATAGTCTCGATTCAACTTGCCAAGAAATGAACCAGAAAGACAGACAAAAATAATGGCAAACTACGGAGGCTTGTAAAACAGTCCTATCGAGCGTAGTACGGCTTGAGATGCACGAGGTGCGGAGGCAATGCGTAAACAAAGAGAAGCGCCTTCTCTCCTGTTTTACTTTGTCATGGATGTCCTCCAACTGCAGGGTCCGCGGCCGCGTCATCCGGTTTGGTGTATTTGTTGGAATAAATGATCACCCAATGTTTTTTCTTTTTTTTGAAATTGGTATTTGGCAAAAAGGGGGGGTGTGCGATGACTCGGGATATTACGGTAGAAAAATGGAGGTCTGCAAACATCGCCCTCTTTTTTGTGGAACATCATCACGGTCGGACGACGCTAACTTGGCAATGGGACCTGAGGTGGATGTTCAGCGTTCCCTGACATTTTGATTAGACACGGGGACTGGTCAAATGCTGACACAGCGCTCTTCTCCAATTTGTGTTTCTGCTCGATCTTGCTGCGATGGCGTCAGAGTTCTAGGGTACACGGGCTTCGATCGTTCTAGGTAGTGTCGGGTTCCTGATTTTGAACATTTCTTTCGGCTGCCCCCCGGGAAAGTTTGAATTTGTAACACGAAACACTTGCATGTGTGCTGGAGAGTGAGAAGTGGATAAATTGAGGAGGAGGAAGAAAATTTTGCATGTCCCCCAACGGGAATCAAACCCAGGATCTTTTGGTTCTGCGCCCGAAACTCAATCACTACGCCAAAGCGGGGTTTGGGGGGAGGGGAGGGGAGGGGGAGGGGAGGGGAGGGGGAGGGGAGGGGAGGAGGGAGGGGAGGGGAAGGGGTGAGGGGGGAGGGAGGGACTTTTGAAGCAGTGATTAATAAATGCAGTAACATTTCTTTCACCAACCGGCACCACGGAACATGTGAATGTCAAGTGGATAGCTTTGAGCTGTCGCTGATCCCGCTGCACTTGGACCCTCGCTGCATGAAGACGCGTGCAACCATTCTTTCCCTCTTAGGAGTCGCCCAGCGGTGTCTGCCAGGACTGTTTTGCTCGCATGACGAGCCAACTTTTGAGCGCCGGCTCGTCTGAAACCTGACTGAAGACCGATATGTATAAGGATGGAGTGTTGGTGTGATGCTACTTTCTGTTCTCGACCCTTTTAATTGGTTTAGTTCATTGCGATGCAAAAAAAAACTGGAGCGACCTGGAGAACACTGCCTCTGCGCATAGAAAGGCATAGTGGACATAGGATAAAACCGTGACAAATGTCACCGACATGAATTCTGGTGAAGAGTAGCAGTGACTTCGAGCCGGAAGCAGCGTTCTGTTACGGTCTCATGCAAAAACGGCGTAGTTTGTCTTCTAATTTTAAAGAGCAGTTCGGAAAAAAATATTGTCTACTCATATTTAAATAAATACGGTACTTTTGGAGTAGACATTCACTCAGCTTGGGTCGTGTTCCAAATCTTGCTCGAGTAAATCCGAGTTACTACCGTGGGTCGGGTCACATCGTTTGGTAGCACAGGTAAAGCGATGTTGGATGCCAGTGGGTGTTTAAGCACCAAGGTTCAAAGCCTGTACTCTGGAATGAGATTGATTGTTATGAGTATGTTGACACATCTTATGCACCGTGGAACGAAAGCTCGCGCTGCAGAACTCGAAACTCCTGGGCTCAAACCTCACCCCTGCCCTTTCGATCTGGACGAGCACCATACCGGGTGTACAGTCACGTACCATTACCGCATGATGCACGTTAAGACCCCAGGCCTAGCAGTCGTGTTGCACTGGTAAAATTTCTCATTTACGGCATAAACCAGCATCATCATACCTCAAAGGCAGGCCTACCTTAGACTGCTCAAAGGGGAACGTCAGGTTTTTCTTTTTTAAGCAAATTTTGGAGCACGGCCTTGAAGAGGCGACAAACACCACTCGCAGGCTTGCATCCGGACGGCGACGTGCAGACCGGCCACAGCGGAGAGAGGGCGCTCGAAGTGATCCTGCCGTGCCTGGCCGAGGGACTGTCCAGTCCCGCTGGCGGAAGTGCGCCAGTCCAGGTGAGCAGGCTTGGCTTCGTCCGTCGGAGGAAGTATGCTGTCCGGAACGCGTGTCCGACGGGTGACACTCCCATTTGCTCATATTTTCTGCCGGGACTTCTAGCACCGACTGCCGGGATCGCGATGTCCGACAGCATGACACACCGGCTTCCTTGACGTATTTGTGGCCACTTCAAGACCATTTGTGATGTACTGTGGGCGAGATTGGATGCTAAACACACCAGTCAAGACGCGCTCAGGCGTAGTAGTGGAGGCAACGTTTATTAGACTCAGTGAAGCACCAGGTGTTTATGTGAAAAAAAGAACTCGTTTTTTTAATTGCAAAAGCAAAATACTTGCCACCAAACTCTCAGTCTCTGCCCGAAATGCAGCGCTAGCGGTTGGGGCCGAGTGCTAAAGTTTCGGAACTTGCCCCTTTACCAATTCAAGAGCTATAAGTGGTTTTTGGGAAATTTTTATTGTGAAAATGGGACTGATTCTCAGTATCGGATGCCACTCATCTCCCTGCATTCGCGGGCTTCATTGGCCGCCATTTTCTTTTTGAAAATTTTTGAAAACCGCTCGTAAATTTTGAGTTGGCTAATGGTAACTTTTAAAACTTTAGTCTCAACCGATAGTGCTAGTACGTTTGGGCGTAGACGAGTGTTCAGCAAGGCATAGTTTATTTTTGTGGTGAGAAAAACACGGTTCTCTTTTCTTCCAAACATCCGGTGTGCGCCCGATAGGCTAATGGTTCATACTTGGAAGTCCATCGCATTGTGCTTGCCGAAGACAATGGCGCCACGAGCTCTAGAAAACGGTGCTGACAGCACTTATACCGGGCGTTTCACAGAACATTAGCCAAACTTCTCCCGCAAAAACTTCATCATAGAGAAAGATGGTAGGTGCCAAATTGGTTTCTGCTGAGGGGCCACTTTAGTGAGGTACATAGTGTCTTGTCCTTAATTGGTCTTGCATAATTAACATTTTGGTTAGGAAAAGTAAACGTAAAATCCTGCAATGAAAAGGTTAGAAATGCTAAAGAAAGATGTTAAGAACACCCGGAGACGAGACATAGAAAATCGTCAATTTGGTATTATATAAAAAAAATAAAAACTAAATGCAAAATATAGGAAATAAAAAAGAAATTGGCATTTTTACAAAGTTTGGATCCGTTCGAAAACTCGGACCAGTATCAGTGTTGTCATCACTTCGACGACCGCGAGGTTTCGTCGTGGGGATGTGGGTTTTAATTGTGGTGGAGCGTTGGGGTGCGGGCGTCCTGACTTGCCTTTCGGTCTTGGACCGAACAAAGTTTTGGCATGATGGTGACTTCTCTCCAAACAATCTGTTTTGCCCGACCGTCACCGAGTCGGTGTTGGTCGTTGCCTACGACCTGGCGGCCCGTTCCTGGTTTCGGGGCGCGTCCCAAGCGCTCAATCCTGGCCGCCGGCTGTTCTCACTAGACTCTATCGCTCAAGCACTTCTGTTTTTTCGTGCACTCCTTCTTCGTCCTTCCCTCTTCTTCTAATAACGTCACATCATCACAATCCCAATTAGAAATTCGCACAGTGTCATTGAAAAACACTTAATCGGCAAACTTTAGGTAAACTCGGGAGCGCGTCGGAAGCACTGTAGTGTGGAGAAGTCACCGCTTGCATTGCAGGCTGGGGGTGTGAAAATGCAGATCCCAAGAGACGGAAAAACCACACGGGCGCGTTGAAGTTGCGCAAAGCACGTGCCCTAAATCTATAGATTGTTTATAACATTGTCAAAAGGTTTTTCGTTCTAATAGTGGAATAATGATGCGCAAAGAAATAGGAAACATACGAAAATCGCAAGTGTTCACAGCTACCCGATAGTTGGCAATGGTGTGTTCTTTTGTCATAAGAGATCGCAAGAGTTTGTGACGTGCTCAGTCATAAGCAGTCTCAAGTCTCTGGCCGAGCCTTTATAGAGTGCTTAACTTCAAGTTAAACTTCAACTTGTGGCGAAAATTGCAGTATCCGATTAGATTTCAGGAAGATTGTCGGAGGTCGCTGGTACGGGAGAAATATCTCGTCGCGTGCTCCTTAGGAATGGCCTTGCTTTGTTTCCCTGCGTAGCCTGTCGACGCTTGTTCAGCTGAGCCGGGGTGCGGGAGTGCTGCTGAGACCTCAGCTCCCGCTGCTCTTCGGGGCATTGCTGAACGCCCTCAGCGAACTCGAGCCCCAAGTCCTGAACCAGATCAGCGTACGGGCTGGTGCCGATGTCAGGGACAAGGTAATTAACGAATTCCCGTGTAAGTTATTGCACGGGTTATTACATGGGTTATTGCACAAAGTTTTGCACAGGTTATTGCACAGGTTATAGTGCACAGTCATTGCACTGCTTATTGCAGAAGTTGTCACAAAAGTGGTTGCACAAGTTATTGCACAATTCAACATGCAGTCAAAAATTGAAGTGCAAACATGCAGCAAGACTGCCCCATGAATTGCAGGTTTTATGTGTGTATGTGTGTGTGTGTGTCCCTAGGGATCCTTGGGTTCCATTTCCACCCCTGTGCTTTTCAATCTGGGCAGAGCACCCATACAAGTGTGCAGTCATGTATCACTACAGCGTGGCGCACTTTGAAGACCCGACGCTAGCTGTGATGCTGCACTGGCTAAATTTCCCATCTACAGCTGAGACACCAGATGCCCATTGGGGCTGACTAGCTTCTTGCTGTCTGAACGTACACACAACACAGTTGTCGATTGACAAGAATTTTGTCATGTGGCAGTGTTTAAAGAATATGATAATGAGTGACCTCAAGTATATTCTAGAACGTGCTTTAAGCTTGATTCCTTGGCGTGCATACGCTGGAGAGCCGTGCAAAAGAAAATGCCATTATCTAACGCTGTTTATTGCTTTTCATATTTCTTTGAACACTAACGACTTCTGGGCACTGTCGTCTTGTTGCATGGAAGTGTAACGGACACTGCTGACGGGGCTCTGAAATACAACTTTTTTGTGTTTCAGATTTGACAGTAAAGGTGTCTTTTATTTACTTCATTTAACTTTCAAAATCTTTATCAAGGAGGGTATTACAGAATTTGTAGAACACACGTGTATTAGTTCATTAATGAAACAAATGCAAAACCAATAAAAATGAAATGATGGACAAAAACATATTTTTATATCTAAACCAGACAAGAGAAACAAAACTTAGCAAAAAAGACAATATATTTAGATACATGACTAGCTTTGAGCAGCAACTTGCTCAATCCCTCGTTGGACAGGAACCGAATTGGGCAATGAAACAATGTTGTTTTACTATTCAATACAAGCACTAATATCTTTGCCTATTTTAACTAACAAGAGTGCAGAAAGCACCTCCTATAGTTTCTGTTGAGGTGAACCAGCAAAAGCCAGAGATTGAACTGGCATTACTGACCTCACACAATCACATTGTCTCACTGATGTTACTTTTAAGCCCTAGCCCACTTAGAGGCTCTCTGTGTTTTTGCAACAGTTCTCAAACACTATATGATGCCTGTTCATGTTTGTAGCGTTCAAGAGCCTCTATCCATCTTCAGACCCGGCATAAATTGCACATAGTCACCTTTCAAGAAATGTTATTGTGGCTAAGTATATAATAAAGGAAGTCAGTAAAACTAAATGGACTTTTTCAGGAATTCAGTTCTATCTAGTGGCCTAAATATCAGTCCAACTTTTTGTACGCTAATGGCGAGTTCATATGTCAACTGAAGATGTACAAAAGTGACGGTGTTCTACTGCTATACAGTCCTTTATATGTTTCAGTTTCAATGGGGACAAAAGCCGCTACTCTGTACGAGGCATTTACCCGAGTAAAACTCTTGATAAATTTTATCACATCATGGGACTTGTGGCCCAAGTGTGTGCCAACAGATTTATTACATGCGAGTTTCAAAGGAACACTACTTCATTTTTATGATCTCTCTGGTGCATGCCAAAGGCGAGAATTTCAAGGATTACATGACACCCTAAATTGTGTCGTGTACATAAAGTTATAATTCTCATCACTTTGATATCTAACAAGAAAATAGTGAACTAGCGTTTTGACTGCCCAGGCTCCACATTGAAGCCTGTCTTCAACTTCTTCCTTCATCAGTCGCCAAGAGGCTGCCTTTTGCATGGGCAGATACAATACGCTTGGTGCAGAGCCATCCATATATAGGGAGAGTTGGGTCAATGGGTGGAGCAAGCAGATCCAAGGTGTGCACCAGACGCAGATAAAGGGCATCCTCTCTTGGCCAACCAGATAGCCGAAAAAAAAACGTAGCGGTGGTAGTAATAAATAAAATAAGCAAAACAAAAGTGTTGGACAAGTCGAGTATGTCGATAACAGTTGCGCAATCACACTTCGAATGCCTTACCTTTGTTTGCCTTTTTCTTTCGCCGTTATTCCTTTAAAATTTTTTTTTTTTTTTGCTGCTTGAATTTAGTGAGCTTTCTTTTATTTTGCTTGCCTAACTTTTTAGTTAGGCAAGTTAGTTTTTAGTTAGACTGTAGTTCTCTTCTGATCCTCCAACTTCTTATAAATTGATTTGAAGTCCCAATTATCAGCAATCCTCAACAAAATAAGACTAAAACTCGACACTTACTTGAATCAAGCGAGTAGAATGTCGAACTCGGTGCCATTGCAATTTTTAAATGTAGAGAGTGCACCTCTGAACCAAGCATACCCCATAAAACTGTCCTCAAATGGCAACACAAGCTGTACACTAAGATTGCCACTCGGACCTCAGCTTCTGGAGTTCCCTCATATTTTTAGGACACGTTGAGAACGGATGCACATTATAATGGCGTGGATTCTGACGAGGCTATTGTGTCTGTTGGTTTTCCTTGCAGCTTGATGCAGCGCGCGTGGCAGCCACAAAGTCTACGCCAGCCATGGAAACAATCAATCCGTGAGTGATCCAGGCTTTAGTTGACCGATTTTGACTGATTGGTCGACGGGCTTATTGGTCAGTTTCTACAATTTCGTTGGCTCGTTAATTTGTGTGTGCCCAGCGGCAAGGGCTGTCATTGGAGCGGTGCAAGATGTGTAGTGTTGGAGAAATTAAAAATGCAATTTGCAAAAAACGAATCAGGTTGTAAATGTTTCCACAATAGATTGGCAGTGTAGAAATTAACATAATCGTTGTGAAGAGTGCCCTCGGATGGGTGGGTGGCAGTAGCTACATCCTTTGTATCAGGTGGTAGCTTGCGCCACCTAGCCTAAGGACATTTACACCCCTTCCTCGCAAATTTTACTCTAAATTTTGTCTTTCATTGAATCGTCCAACCCACCAATAATGTGTGTTGTCATGCTTCTCTAGAACTTTTCTTTCTGTGGGCCAGTGGCTCTCAAATAGGGGTTCGCAAACTCTTTGTGGCCCCTGAAGGCCTTTTAGGGTCCACAAAACCTCCAAGCAATAAAACTTTTACAATTTTTTTTATTGATGCTGGCTGTTTCGCAAAGCTAACTAGACCATACCACGCATGCCGAGTCAGTTAGAATTTCTTTATTTACTCTCCGGTCATTGTAATCGTCCCCCTCGTTGAATGGGGTCCACTTTCACTTCTGCCGACCCAGAAGGGGTCCCCGATACATCAATGGTTGAGAACCACTGCTCTAGAGCCTATCTGCAGTGCAGTGTTGCCAGATTGCCACAGCCTAGTGGATTCCATTTTGAGAGTGCGTATGCATTGCATTGAAGTCGACCCAGTCGAGGTTCTATAGCGCGGCTCCAGTGAATCTTGTGCCCTAAAACGAGCGGTAAAAATCGACGCCTGCACATAGAAAGCTGAAACTTTCACCAATTTTGCTTTGAGGAGGGGCATTTTTAGCTGATGAAATTTTTAAAGTGTAGTTCCCTTTCTGTGGAAAATGAGACTACAAACTTGCCAGGGTCATCGGCGGACTGGTTCGCAGACAACTGAGTTAGCAATGCTTGTAACCCGTGGCACCATCTGACCGACGCAGCGAGCAGACGACACACTCTGTCGTCTGCTCGCTGTGCACTATTGGAGAGATGGCGCCACGCCATTACCTCAACTGGGTCGTCTGTGTGAAGCAGAGGGAAGGCGAGAGGAAAGCCGTGACGTTTGCCTGGTGGATGTCCAGACAGAAGACGGGCTGCCGGACTTCAACTTTCACTTCATATGGTGGCGAAGTGTTGCTTCATGCTCTCTGAAGTATCTTGTTTGGACACCCCTGTACCGGTACTTTTATTCACGCCAGAGCACACAATGACAGCCGAGAATGAGTTGAAATTTTCCAGGCAAGTAAAGACAACCAAAGAGAAAACTGGGTCGAGCGGTGTTCCAGCCACGTTTCTCTGCGTGGCAACCGTGTGTGTTGCCAGCTCCACTACGCATGCGGCGGTTGACCATGACAAGTTGGTTGGGTCTCGTTTTTCCCCAGAAAGGTAGCTATGCCTTAAAGGGAAGATGGGGAGCTTCTTGAAAAAAATGAGTTAGAAGTGAATTCTAGTGTATTTTTACCCCGTGAACCCGAATACCCAAACCTTTTGCTGCGCAAGTAGTGTGAAACGCGAGAAAACGCGAAAGAAAGTCGCTGTACGTGACGTCATCGACGGATCTTTTGGCTGCCCAAGGCTAGGAGGCGGGGCTTCAGCCCTATTTTGAAATTGCTCTTATGGCTCTCCGGCGCGTCGCATTGAAATATAATTGTGATATCTGTTATTCTAAAGGCCAAATGAACGCAATTCAAGCGTTTTTTCTCAAATGCAGAAGTGCCCCATCTTCCCTTTAAAATTTCATCGGTCAAGCTGCACCACCTCGAAGCACATTCGGCGAAAGTATAAGCTTTCTACGTGCGGGCGTCGATTTTTTCCGGCTCGTTTTACGGCGCAAGGTTCACTGGAGCCACTTCATGGACTAACTCTTCCTACCGGCATCTGCCTCTTTCTCGATCATGGACCGTTAATCCGTGTCCGCTCCTGCGCATCTCGCAGTGCGTCCAGTTTGTGGACGCTTCCGTCCTGACCGCCCTGGTTCCCCGCCTGGTGGAGCAAGCCAAGAGTTCGGTGGGTCTGGGCACGAGGGCGGAGCTGTGCCCACCTGGCCGTTGCGCTCACCCACCAGTGCCCGCTGGAGCTGCAGCCTCACGCGGGTGGGTCTTGCTCAGCTCTCTCCAGGAGTCTTACAAAGGTCACATTTGAGCAGACTTTGCTCAGGAGTACCGTGCTCGGAATGAGTCTCCGATTGGTGTGTTGAATTGAATTGGTTTTGAAATGAATTGAATTAGTTTTATTTAGATACTAGGTCTAGGGTAACAGGGCAAACGACAGATTGATTCTGCCTGATGTGACCCTCTTTCCCGTTTACATTGCTCAGCAGTGACCCTCTTTCCCGTTTACATTGCTCTAGCAGGTGAATACAAAAACAATACACATTAAAGAATTACAAGAAGATACAGTACCACATCAACAGTGAGAACAGTACATAGTGTATAGAGTTTATGCAATCGTCAGTGCTTGTCTTAACTCTTCGGAAATACAAAATAAACCATGTAGTACAACTCAAAAGCAATGATGACGCGGGCGGAACAGCGTCCTATTCCGCCGGTGCACCGAAGAAGAGGTCCCAAAGCTGCAACAAACGACGTCGCAAAAGCCGGAGTGTCGTGCTGTCGGATGTCGCAGTCTTGGCGGTTGGGCGTAGGAGTTCTGGCACAAAGCACGAGAGAATGCGAGCGTCGCCGTCGTGGTGGTGTTTCAACTTCTGGCTGCTGAAGCTTCGATGGACCGCTAGAGAGCGATCTGCAGCAGAACGGATGTCTGCCGCAACCACCTCCATTGCTGTGCCACTGCCAGAACTGTGGCAGATGGCACCTTGTTACTTGTGTGACATCATCAGACGAAGTCGAGGCGCCACTTTTGTGGACGCAGTAGACACTCCAGTCGGAAATACGTTCTAGGCACCATACTTAGGAGCAACAGCATTGAACCTTTAACTTAACATAGTATGCACTCAGAGTAAGATGAAAACTTTACTCTTAATCTTGCAAATACAGTGGGCTCGCGATTATTTTAACTCGAATATTTCATACTTCTGGTTAATTCAAGCAATTTTCAAAAATTTTGGTTGTCCCGCTATGTTTTTAATGTATTCATAAGTCGCTAAATTGAACAGCGTTTTTCGTGCATTTCATACTTCTTGTTACTCCCAGCCCCGTCGAGTGCACTTCTTTCCAAGCACCGGTGCACTGCAAAGAGGCAACACCAGCGGAGCTTGCTTCCGCAGAGTGTTGCTTCTCCGTGCGCACCGATGCTCGGTGTGGAGCGCACTCCACGGGGCTCGAGCAGGTCACCATAAGCTATGAAAACGGGCACCACGAAGAAATTTCCATAGCAACTTGCATGGGCGCTGTGACGTGGCGGCATGGCATAGGTCCACGTCACAGCGTTTGCGCAAGTTGCTATGAAAGCTGCCGCACGGTGCCCGTTTTCGTTGCTCGTGTGTCTTGTGTGAACAAACTTTTCGTTGCTGCGTGTGTCATGTGAACAAACTTTCTTTTGAGTTTTCATGTGCTGTCAAACACTCCACAATAAACACATTTTTGAGGGATAAATTAACTTATGTCATGCATTTCACAAATGTTTCTTGTGTTGCAGTACCTGCTTCTGGTCAGGAGGCCTATGTAGAGGAAATCATCAAATATCTGCTTTGTATCTGTAGCCATTCATATGGCAAATCATAATTTTATCTTGCATCATATTGAGATGCATGTCTGATAATTCGAACTTTTGATAATTCAAACAGAATTTGTGGCTTCCTGGAGTTTGAATTAATGAGAGTCTACACCAGGGGTTCTCAAACTTTTTCGTGCCAGGGAACCCCAGCAAGCCTCAAAAAGTCCCAAGGAAACCCCCCCCCCTCCCCCTTTGTTGGCAACCAAAAATACGGGGCAATAAAGGCATTTAGATAGTGAACAAGAGTTTACTGCATTGAGAGGAACACAGAAAATGGAGGGACTACAGAAAAAAATGGAAAGGCAGAGGGGTTAACCTGGGGCACAATGTAAAATATATTAGTGTGAAAGGTGAGGGTGCTTTGCACTGCAACACGAGCTCATCCATGGTTCAGTCTAAAGAAGGTTAAATTAGGGGGGCGGGAGGCACTGCAATTTCAATGCTCGCGGAACCCATGAGACCAGCTTGCGGAACCCCTGTGTTCCGCGGAACCCAGTTTCAGAACCCCTGGTCTACACTATCGTAAGTTTTCTCTACAAGCATTGCCATGTCCGGCCTACTACTGTTAAACTTCTAATTCATAACGCATTATTCAATTCTCATTTATCCTACTGTCACCTAGTTTGGGGTACTATGATGAAGTTCCAACCCGAACAAATTGTTTGTATTGCAGAAAGAAAGCAATTCAGGTCGTGGTTATTCCATCGTATTGTGCATATTGTGAATCGCGTTTTTTAGAACTTGCATGACATCCATTACCATAAATCCAATCATTCATTGCCACAAATTTCTAAACCAAGCATAAAATTTATCAAATATGGAGTGCGCAGCGCTGTATTCTGGAGAGTGCCTCGCCCTTGAACTAATTACTGGCTTAGGATGATTCAGCACACACTTCCAGCTTAACAAAATTTAAAAGAAGAAAATGTTTGTATTGATGCTGTAAATAAGAAAGCAATGCTCAAAATATTCTCCTTCCGATAAGCGTTTTATTTATATATCGCCAATTTTTTGTGTTTTTTTTTTCTTTGCCTTACAAATTTGTATTATTCCTGACGGCCGATGTGCCAGTAGGGGACAAGGGGCTTTGTCAGGCTGCATTTCTGCAGCTTTTCTCCCCGCCTTCATCGCCCCTTTGCGATATGGGAGTAAATAAAATTAATTGAGTTGAATATGGCTGGCTCTAAAGCCTCTAAAGAAGCTACACTTCAGATTAACGACACTTGATAACATCGGATGGACGGATGGACAATATCGGCTGTGCCCTTTATAACAGGCGGTAGCTTGCGCCACCTATAGCCTAAAAACAATCTTGGTGCTTAAAATCATTGTTGCCAGTTGTCCAACGCTTTATCTGAAATTATGGGAAACGCTTTCCTGTCCCCCAGAAATATTAATACAGTTCGTGTCTGATCAAAACAATATCTCCTAAGCTTGTAAGGATTGGGAAGTCGTATATTTTAACCGTGACAATCGCTAACTGCCAACACTTTTTATATGCTACTTTGACTAACAGGTGGCATTGCTAGCTTGCACGGAGTGTTTTAGAGCGCAGCTCTTAGGCGCCCGTTTCCGGCTTGAGCGGCGTCGCCGTCGCCGTCGGCGTAAACCGCCCGAGGTCATGTGACCCCCAGGTCATGTGACCCGCCGAGGTCATGTGACCCCCCCCCCCCGCTGAGGTCACGTGACCCCCGAGGTCACGGACTTAGGTCACATGGTCCCCCAGGTCACGTGTGGCCCCCTGATCACGTGACCCCCGAGGTCACGTGATGATGATGACGATGGCGATACGGTCCGGTGACGCCATCAGTGACGCCACTGGTGACGCTCATCGGCATCGTCATCGTCATCGCACTGATGACGCCATCCGCATCGTCATCGTCATCATTGATGGACGTCATCAGTGACGTCACTGATGACGTCATCGGCATCCGCATCGTCATCGTCATCATCACTGATGACGTCATCCGCGTCGTCATCGTCATCATTGATGACGTCATCAGTGACGTCCACTGGTGACGCCATCGCATCCGCGATCGTCATCGTCATCACTGATGACGTCATCCCATCGTCATCGTCATCATTGATGACGCCATCAGTGACGTCACCGGTGACGTCATCGGCATCGTCATCGTCATCATCACTGATGACGTCATCCGCACCGTCATCGTCATCATTGATGACGTCATCAGTGACGGCATGTGACCTCCTGAGGCCACGTGACCCCCCCCCAAGGTCATTGGCCCCCCGCACCCTTCCTCCTCCTCCTCAAGAGCTGCGCTCTGACTCGGCGTTACAGGGAGTTGTAAACGGCTTTCATTTTTTCGTTTCTTTTATTTGCGGTCTGTCATGTGGGTTCATTAAGATCGACTCAAACTGCACTCGATTGATCGGTTTCTTTGTGAGGCCACCCTTTTTCTGCATTGTTAACTTTTGGCCATACCTAAAGTACCCTGGAACTAAGGGGAGATGCAAGCCTAAAAACGGCATTGTTTTGCAAAAATGTGATTTCATGTTTTAGGGTGTTATATTACCCTTGAATCTTGATGATTTATGTATAAAATAATTAGAACCAAATATGATCGCGAATTTAGTCAAATATAAATTTTGCGGTTGGCCGGCAAGTGCCCATCGTCACCGCGCTGACACCGCTGCTGGGGTGTGCCCTGCCTTTCCTGAGCGAAAAAATCCGCTTAGAAAGGGGGTGTGTTCAGACCTTCCATCGCGTTTCAATAAAGAAATTGGCGTCGTGTGATTGTAATTTTTGGATTTTTAGGATGCTTAGGGCCTGTAGAATCAGTTATGACCAAGAACAGAGCGATCGCAGAACCCTCTTTAGTGCCCCTTTAATATTGTTCTATCACAACCCAGTTTGCCATGCATACGCTTTAAAAATATGTAGATTGCAACTATCAAAGTTTGGTTAGAAGATATGTTTTAATGTGAAAACTTTAAGAAACTTTTGTTTGCCTTTCGAAAAATGCTATGTTTGCAATTTGCAATTATTTTAAGATATGAGGTCTCACGCACATTATTTCTGTTGTTCATTGCACTTAGTGATTTTAAGTGTGTTTCATGCCTTGTGTGTGTGCAAGAACATGGCTTTTTCGCATGTGCATTGCATGTGCATCGACTAACGCAAGGTTTATAAAAAGGAGATCAAGCACTATGAACTGTAAAATTTTATTGAGTTATTGTATATAATACAAAAATGTGTTTTCCCCTGACACATTCTCATTAAGTTTCTACTTTTAACAATAGTGGTTTCATTTGGTGCAGGAAAGCTCCTGCGTGCCTTTGTGCATGGGCTGAGTGACCGCAAGCGCTCACCGTGCGTCGCTGTTGCGCCACAGCAGTGGGAAACCTGGCCAAGGTAGGTTTCAGAAACAAGTACAATGTCAATCAATCAATCAATCAATCATTTTACTTATGGCCTCGAAGCCAACGGAGCACATAGGCAAAAAGCTGCCAGGGGCAGCTTGACGTGATCTGGGGCCCATCTCAAATTTGTGAGCTGGGCATCTATTTAAGAAAAAAAAGAGAAAAGATGTGAAAAGTACTACCTACATTTGAGGTGCTAGGTCACGGGGAGATCTTATACATGCCGTTTTACAGGCAGTTCCAGAGTGCTATTCTCTTCAGTTGTAAAAAGAGCAGTATAAATAAGCCAATCGGTGCAGTGCAGTCAAACTTTGCACGAAGTTGCCTTTCGGTGAAGCCTTTATCATGCTCAAATTTCGTGGGTGCAACGTTGGGTCTGTAGAGCGCTACGTGACTACATTGCTGTGTACAGGCTTTCTGTGCAGCAACATACAGTCACGTAGCGCCATCTAGGCAACAAGGTTGCACACTAACAAATTATTTAGACACAAAACCAAGAATCTGCGGTGCGGCAACAGTGGAGGGGGGTGGCGGAGGCGGCGCGGCGGCAGTGTCGGGCATCGCCACTGCCGCATCATTTCTGTTCTCTTTGTGCCTGAGCGACAATTTATGTAAAATTGATTACTTTTCACCTAGAAAACTTGTAATACCGGTCATTTTTGCTTTGTGGGGCCGTGCAATCGCTTCATCAAAAAGAAATATTTGAGGAATTCGTTGTGGTAGTTAGATATACACATTGAACAGATGGGATATTGGCCAGGACTTTATTTTGCTTCGTTTAACGGGCATTTTCGTAGTAGAGGCCTCTGTCATGAAGCCATTTGAATGAGCATCAATTGTACCTCTACCAGCTAAATTTCTCATCGACAAAGGAGACATCAGGTGCTTATTGGGGCTGAATTAATTAGGGCTTGCTCTCACACTTGCAACCACTTACAATCGAGTACCTCCTGGGATCTCTTTTGACAACAGTGGCGCCATCTTTCGAGCAGTTGTGGAAAACTTTCCATTTCTACATATTTTTTTTTCTTTTTTTGCACATAATTCTTTTTCTATTTGCTCGAAAAACTTTTGACAATGTTATAAACAACCGTTTCTCTTAGGTAGTACGCACATTTTATCTCGCAAATACCGCAAAACCTTGGATCCAGTGAAATGCAGTTCCAGGGTCAGTTAATAGATGGTGCCAGCCTGCCAGTCTGTTCTCTCATTACGAGAGACCACGAGAACTGGGCAGTGGGCAAACACAAGTGTGCGAACGGGCCTTTACTTTGGGAGGTCTTAACAAGTGCACAACGGAATTACTTTTTCGTCGAAGGGGATTGCATCGAAAGATGGATTAAGGTAGGTGGCATTTATTAAAAATAAACGTTTTGCAAACGTTGTTGCATAAGAAAAGTTTATTTCAAAATAGAGCTTTGCCTCGCATTTGATGCTCGTATCGTAGCCCACCGAAGTCTTTGTTGCCTCGTTTGTCAGGTGGCGAAGGAAAGTGACGTCGACCGGCTCATGGCCAAGCTCCGTTCCTGGTACATGGAGACTGACGGTGGGTGGCGACGCTGTTTTCCCAATTCCCGGGGCTTTGGGGAAAATAAACTAGCAGCCGTACTAGTGGTGCTTCCGGAACGATAAGAAGGAAGCCGGTTGGCGCGAGCAGACAGAGAACGAGACGCCACGAGCATCAGGTTTCGGCGACCGAGTGGCCCGGTGGCTACGTTGAGACATGTCTTTATTTTCTTTTAATACTTAATTCGGGGCAAGCTACGAGTAATTCGAGATGGCACTGTGCAGGTGTATTTGAAGCAGATTTGTTGTTAGTATGGTGCCTGGAACATGTCTTTGACTGGTCTGTTTAGCATCTGCCACATCCGCCACCGCCGCTGTGTTGCCGCCAGGATCGCGACCGGTGACAGCGTGACGCCTCTACGACGTCATTGGGCAGAAAACGAGGGATAAATTTTTTCGGACGTAGTAAACGTACCAATCGTCTTCGACTCATACGTTTATTACATCCGCGATACAGGCACCATAGTTGTAATAACTGACAAAATGAAAACCGCAGGAGATTCCCACCTTGGAGAATGCTTTAGGCGTTTCGTGAGATTCAAGCGTGCATGCACAACCCAACCGCGAAAGAAGGCAATGAGCGCAGAGGCCGGCCATCCGAGAAGTCGCCCTGCTGCTTCTCGTTCTGTCGGACACCTTAACGAGCGCATAAATTGTTGGGTCTCGCGCTTTACGGCCATCTCTTGTACGTCGTTACACCTGGTGCGTTTGCTACGTTCGTCATATCTGGCCAGATGGAGTAGGGCCGCTTCTTCGTTGCGCATCTTTTGCAGTGTGATATCGTCTTGGCTGTCACATGTCCTAATTGCAAAATATTTTTGGTGATGCAAAGCATGTTTGTTAATTTTTTTATACAAACTTTGCAAACAAGAAAAGTCACAAGGAGCACATGAGCCACGCTGGGGCGCCCGATGGATTGTCTTTGCGATTTAACTCGCTTGTTTGTGGCTGTTAGGAAAGGGGGAATTTCTCTTTTTATCTATCTCGACTCCAGGCCGCCTTTCAGTAAGCATCATTTTAGTCTAGGCTCACCAGAAGCAGCGTCGTAGAGACTCCTGAAATGCACGCTGCTGCCAGTCAGTGCGATTGCATGGTGTGTAAGGAACGGAGTTTGTGACTATGCCTCCTCCTCCCTCCCTCCTACCTGGGCTCCTCGTCGGTGGGAGCAGACGAAGCAGTCCAGTGGGCCTGTGCCCACACGATGCAGTCCGTGGCCAGGCACGCCCCGACGTACTGCGTGCCCACGCCACGGCCGCTTGCCGCTGGCGTTTTTCGCCAAGCACGCCAAGCCCCTGGGCAAGTATTGTGTGCCGACGAGGCAGTTTTTTTCATTTCAATTGCAGAATAGACCCTTTTCAGAAATACGCTCCATCTAGTAGCCGCTGCGCCGTTTATCCGAGGCCTCCATTGCTTGGACTCATACCCTGAACTCCTATCAGACACAAGGGCTGCGTCTGTGCTCGGCTTGTGCTCGGTTTAGTGTCGCCGTCCGGGGAGAATTTGGATTCAATCACACCCGTCGTGTCCAAGAAACAGCGACCACCAATGTTTCTCGAGGGGTTTTTGAAAGGGGTCTGGTACATTCTCACTGAAGCTGACTTTTATCTAGCCTCGAAAAGTGAAGCGTGCCACGACAAGCCACATTCGAAGAGAGTTGGCCGACTGCCAAACTGATGCGTCGTGACATAGCCTGCTCTATACTGACAAAGCCTGGCAAATCGCCTGGAGATGCAACGGCCGAAGTTGAAAAGGTAGAGCGACAGACAACAGATGGGGGGGAAAGGAAAGCCAGGTGACAGAGCGCCCCGCTGCGGCAAGACGCCGAGCGGTGGAATGTCCGCTCGTGCTCCTCGCGTTCCTCGCGCTACTGCTTCTTTTCCCAGCGGAGCTGTTAAGGGCTAGTTTCCCCAGGATCGTGTCCGGTTCCAAACAAATGTCGACACCCGTCGCCGACACAACACTCTGGTTGCCGCCGTCGCTCATAGATGGCGGTAGCTGTCAGAATGTTGTGTTTGCCGGTTGTCTGCTTGCCGCCGGTGCTCATCTTCGGAGGAAAAAGAGCGGGAACGGAACGAGCAGCGATGTGCGCAGCAGCGCGAGTTGTTTTGCGATTGCCGCGAGGCCGTTATCGCCTGAAGTTCCACTGCGTCGGCGCTTCAGATTCCCTTGCGAAAGAAGAGCAGATCGCTCGCCTGGGAAAGCCATTGCCAAGAACAGAAGCTACAGCTCCGCTGCTCTTCCTTCTTCACCAGAGTGGAAAGGCTGAAAGTTCTCTTGTCGGGTTTGAAAACCATGTTTTAGGTCCTCGCCGCTGCAGAAGCTGTGCGCTGACGACCAGGTTCCCCGAGAAATGCTCTGTGCTACCAGATCCTCGAGCTCCAAATCTGCGACCAAGCACTCTATGGGCTCCGTTGTCGAACTGCCAGGCTTTGCGAGTATAGAGGAGGCTATGGTTGTGAGCTCCGCCGGTCACACGATGCAACTGACAAAGAAATTGAAAACATGTGTGATAAAGAACTCTAAAGTGCTTCAAGGAGACTTCACCAGTGGCAAAAAACATAGAAAACAACAGCATAAAAAAAAAAAAGGTACAAAAGAAGGATGTGGCTATGCGAGACACGGTGTCGCGTGCCTGGAAGGCTGAGACTGGAGTCTGCGTCCGCTGCGTTCCTCATAAAATAATCCTGCATATGACGAGCTGATCGATAGATTAAAACAGAACTGTAGCGGGTAACATTGTATACTCCGTTTCACCTTAAGACGAACCGCAGTGAACGCCACGAGCCGTCGCAGCCAATCCTTCGCTACAAACATATCACATGACCCCGCGCCCCACGTGTCGCTGCTCTCATGAAAGTCACGTTAAGTTTGCGTGGCATGGGATTGGCTTCGACTGGCTCGTGACGTACTCTGCAGTTCGCCGTGAGCTGAAATAAAGTATAGTTGAATGACATGGGTTTTTTGCATTTACAGTCAACATAATCACACACTAGGCTTTTCTACCGTAAAATACCAAGCATCCGCCCATCCTACAACAAGCGCCCACCCCTCAATTTTGTAACTTCCGGAAAATACACAAAGGGCATATCTTTACATCTTGTTGACCTAAGGATGCGCCCATTTCCCTAGTTTTACATGATTATCTCCAAAATTTTGAGTCGGTGCTGCACACGTGGCCATGGGCGGCACATCCAGAGGTGCGGTCTAGCAACGGACGGCTCGTGCCTGCATTTTCAGAAGGAAAGACCGAGGAAGAGTCTCCCGCACCGCTCTGGAGACGCAGTACTGGGTCGAGTTCACTGCGGGTAAGCCCGCCTTTTTCTTTGGCAAGTTGAATCGCAACTTTAAGGACGTCCGTAAGATTTGTGCGTGTGGATGAATAATCGCTCTCGTTGACGGAATTCTGAGACGGGGCAGGTCCGGATGGCAAGATGTTGGTGGCGAGACTGGAAGCTCTCGATCTTGTGAACTTTTTCCTTTTTAAAGCACGAAATGTTCTTTAACAAAACTCCCCAATCCCAAAATCTTTTCCGTCCATCTGTTCTGTTTGTGCTTTTCCCACTAAATTTAGCGGGGAAATTTACGTTACGCGACCCGTACCCCGATTCAGTCTCCACGCTCAATTTAGTGGAGAAATCTTTGTCACATGACATATGCACCAAGTCTGTTTTCCCGCTAAATTTACCAGGGACATGTGAAAAGTATAAGTTCTGCCCATGAAATAACCGTTTAATGTCTTCTAAACAAATTTAAAGGATCGCTATCTAACTCTCTTTCGCACTGCGCCCATCATAATCAAATTAGTCGTGATCGACGATTTGCGAGCCCTATTGCAAAGCCTTTGATATGCGTTTCTGGATAGAAAATTGTTTGTTTGTTTTTTCCACGAGGCGCCGATTTATTATGTTGTAACATGCAGCTTAGAAAAGAGCGCTGAGTGTTGCGAAAGTGCAGCGCACCTCCTCAGAAGCGTTTGAAATCTTGCGATTCGAGCATGTCTGCGGTCAGTTTTGCTCATGACAGTTGCAGAAGCGAGTCGGAGAGATGATATCGGATCATCAAATTTCAGTTCTGACAGCGATGATTTGTCAAATAAACCCAAAACATTGCACGAGAACTGCAAAGTTGAGCTCAAAAGAAATGTCTTCTGCAGTGCTTTCAACATCCCAGTGAAACGAAAATCAGTCCACTTCCAGCTGGATCATGGAACTGGAAATGGAGGCTGTCCAGCTGGATTTCCAGTTCCAGTTCCAGTTCCATAATCCAGCTGGAAGCGGACCGGTCGCCATGGGATTTATTTGTGTTTTACAGTGGTAGCTGTTATAGGGGTCTTCCCACCACTGGGAATGAAGTCTGCTGTTGATGTGGTAGTTTAGCGTCGTAGGGGCGTCCATTATCGATGTAGCAAAAAAAATCCCTCGAAAAAGATTGCCCGTCGCCTGCGGGGAATCGGAGCCCGGCTCCGCATTGCGAAGCGGAGACGTTACCAGAGAGCGACACCAAAGCATTAACAGCCCGCCTTTATACTTGGGGTTTTTGCAGTACCAAATGCCTGCTGCGCGCTCTCTCTCTCTCTCTCTCTCCAGGGTGTCTAGTGACCGGGAGAACCGGGAAAACCGGGAATTGTCAGGGAAATTTTAAATACCGGGAAAAATCAGGGAATTGTCAGGGATATTGTCAAAAAGTGAGCCTTGTCAGGGAAAATGAGCCGGAAACGCCATCGAGTTCCCCTAAGCAATGGCTCGACGACTTAGGGGCAGAAAAATAGGCAATAAATTCTGCTTAGAGCGGAGCGCGGGCTCTGCTCACCCGATGTAAGAGTATGCTACCCGATGCAAAGGGAAGAGCCGACAAATCCAGTCCAAGCCTTGAATTGGATTGAATTGGATTAAAGGCGCGACACTAGGCTAGAACCAGTTACAGCTACTAGATTTAATAACAAATGGGAAAGTCGCAGACCGTAATTTAATCCAAACCTTAAGCCGAAAGTGTGCATCTGGCGGCCATGCGGCCATGCTGCCATTTGGTTATTGACGTGTGTGGTTGAGCGTCGTGTTTTCATCGTGTTTCCGGAAGTGGCCTCTTCGCAGACGATGACGGCGGCAGGAAAGTGCTCGTTTCTCCCATGGTGGACGAACCCGAATATTTTGGAATATGCAAGTTGGATTAAGCCCATGCAAAATGATCCTCACAATGCTCAATGCCTTGTGTTGTAATGGTCTCATATACTTAACCGCCTCAACAATGGTCAGGGAATTTCACCTGAAATTGTCAGGGAAAACCTAGAAAAGTCAGGGAATTTCAAAATAATAATTTGCTAGACACCCTGCTCTCTCTCTCTCTCTTAAAAATAATAAAAAATATTAAAATAGTTGATAACAAAATGTTGTTGTAGCACTATTGATGCCAAGAGTTCGTGCCAGAGACGCACTTTCAAGGCTCTAGAATAAAAAAATCAGCAGCAATACGT
>JAZHYW010057783.1:0-86254 GCA_037355805.1 Ixodes ricinus
GATGTCATGGGTCATGGTGACGTCACGCAATCTAATGTCACGTCACATGGTCACGCGCACGAGCCTGGATGGAGATAATAAGCGTCCCACCTCCATGCTGGACTCCACGAGGCTGTTCAGGACGGTTCTGGCATGGGGGAAGTGGTTCTGTCCCAAGCACAGCAGGCCAAGGGTGCGTGCCGCCTCCTCGCGTACCTGCACGACGCCAACCACTTCACTTTAAACCGAGAAAAACGATGCTATGAGCGTCACCCCCAAAAAAACCTGCAGTTACATTTCGATCCATCGATCAAACTGCCATGTGCAGGATCGCGTTTCGCAAGGAATGCGGCAAACACTAACTCCAGCCTCAACCTCCCAAACACGCAAAGCATAAAAAAAAAAAAAAAATTAGGCACACGAAGTTTATCTTATTGAAACGACACGATGGGATATCTGTCGACTTGCTCTACCCCTTTTGTTTTGGAGGGTTCAGTGTCGGGAAATACTTTAAGTACATTGCACCCATAGCACTACTTCAAGTAGGTTTAGAAAACTTGTACTTTACTTGAAGTACATACAGTGTGTGCAAGCTGCTCAGGTTTAGAAGCATTAAATGGAAATACTGAAGGCGAAACGTTGTCAACTTTCTTCCATTCGGTTGAATTTTAACGTGTCTACTTCCGCGACATTCCAGCAGTTTCAGATTCCAAACCGGAGGTAATTTAGACAGCTTCTCCATTGGATGATCAGCTCTCATACTCTGAATTCAATTCTGAGAAGCATTAAAAGCCTGAACCAGAAAAGCCAGCGCTCCAATTGCCACTACCACCAGAGTAGCCGACATGCGAAGCAACCATCTCGCGCACACCGCATGCGCAGAGCGTCTATAATTTCAAAGCTATATATAGTCCCAGCAAAGTGAAACACTGTGCGAATATAACGCATATTATATAGTTCACCAAAGACGTAACAAATAGCAACACCTACCGCGGTGCGTGCGGTTTCACGGTTAGTCAGGCTCTTTCAAGCGTGTAATCTACAGTGGCGACCGTCAAAGGGTTAAAGACGGTGAGCTGTAAGGCAAATTTGCCAGTATCAAGCTCCTGGGACAGACCTTGGCGGGTGCCTTGGCATTGTGCAGGATGGTGCCCAGGGCTCTAACCAGGGCCAGCAGGGTCAGCCCCATATCCTCGGGCGGTGTATCGGCCTCCGAGTCCCCAACAGGAAACGGGGGCGTAGCCACACAGCCCACCTCGCCGAGAGCGATGCAGCACGACAGCAGGCCAGCACCCAAGGGCAGCTTGGATGCCTCCACTGCAACCACCGAAACATACAGTTAATATAATAATCTAGAGGGAAAGGTCCCATGCATTCCGGCCGCTTCAGAACAGCGAGGCATAGAGGCAGACAACGGAGGGCCCGATGGGACCGTACTGCTGGCGATGCTTTGATATACACGAGAAAGCAGAAATACGTCGCTTGCAACGTCTGTATCTAGCGCTTCTCTCAGCTCTGTTTTGCACAAGAACACCGGCGTCACGCATTGTATAAAAATAAAGAAAGTTGACGAGCACTCGGACAACTTCAACTTGTTGCAGCAAAATGAATGCGTCTAACCCATCGCCTGGCTTTCTTTCTCCGATTTTATGGCGCTTTCTTTCTCATTCACTTCTCTGGGGACCACCGATGTCAGCAAGTACGATTTGTCTCTGTTCTGCTCCTGTCTTAACATCCGTGCACCGGGACTCATCTCGTCTTTTCAAATTCCGAAGTTTTGCAACAACGTTAGAATAAACCCACTGGTTCTGGAATGAAGGTGCTTCTCAACTCTGGCTAAGGTCTTCAAGTTTCATGCTCACCAAACTCGTATCAGCCACCCAATGTTAGCTTGTGATAATGACATAACATTAAATATGGGGGTTTTACAGGCCAAACCTTTTGAAGGACATCTCGCTCACCCCAGCGGAGGACTGGGGATTAATTTACGACCAGCTAAGTGATTTTTTTACACGCAACTGAAATCTCGGTTACATGGCACCTTCTCCGCAATAAGCCTCAGTCAGATTGCGGGCACCTCAGCCAGGATTCTAACCCACCACCTGGGGATCCATAGGCCGGCGCTTTGCCTCGGAACCACCGAGGCGGCTAATAAAATAATATCATTGTTTGGTAATGACATAGCTTGCTTCTTCTATTTGGTTAGTTTCTGATTGAAAATTGTCCAGCCTGTCCATTCTTTTTAAAGTGGGAGCTTTATAGGGCTAACCAACCTCAAGAGCTGCATACCGTAATATCCCGAGTCGTCGCCCACCCCCTGCCACCTGAAATTCATAAAAGAAAAGTGGGATGGGCCATGTCTCAGTGGGTAAGCACAAAAAGTTTAGAAAAAGCTAGAAAAAAACACCCTATTTTTCTGTACTTACCTAGCGCGGCTGCACAAGAGGTACAAAGTTTGCTAGCTTGCACATGCAGCGTTGAACACCGCCAATCGGCATACAGTGCGAACGCTTGTTCACGTGAAAGCACGTTTCTAAGACCACCATGTTTTCTTCGCTAGTTAAAAAAATATACAACAAGAAAATAGAAAAATTAACAAGGTACAACGAGCAAGTGAGCGAGCTATTACGAAAAAGCGACGAAGAGCGATGTTAAAGAAGCGGGAAAGCTGGCGATCATGTTGGTAAATACTTTGGCATCGGGCCAAGCCCAAGTAGGGCGCCTTGTCAATTGCAAGCACGGAGCAGGCTCTTGCGCAACTTTCTTGTCTCGTGCATACATGCATGTGCCCATGCACGGCGTGTTATCAATGCGGGCTAAGGCGGCGTTGCTGTAGAGGCGTGGACGCGCACCACGGGCACGGAGCTAAAAATGGGACGCTCTACAAACGATTTGTGCACCGTTCCAGCAAATCTTTCTTTAGTACCCGGTCGGCGTTGTCTTAAACATTGCGCAACCCTACCAAGTGCACTCACGACGCCCTGGGAAACGGACTTTGACCTTACACTCCGCGGTTACATTCCAGGATATAAGTCGTTAGCTGACGTCAGCTGATCTCTGAATAGGTTACTAAGCTTAGTGCTATCTTTCCGACTGTTTCTTGTCCGAACGAACTTTTTGTAAGCAAAACAAAGTTTCATTCTGTTATCTCTATCGTTTTCCTTTCGCACGCATGTACTATGACTTCGGGGTCGCAGAAATCCGGGAGGAAATGCGTAACCAAAGAGAAGTGTCTTCCCTCCTTCGTTTTACTTTGTCACGGAAGTCTTTCAACTGTAAGGACCATGACCGTCATCATTCGGGTTAGGACAAATATTCACGGATCACGGGGTCCGCGTTGAGGCATTTGTAGGGGTGGGCGATCGCTCATTGTTTTAAAGCGACAGCTTTGAGGAACTCGTGTGGCAGAAAACTGGAGCCGGCATCAGTGTCGGTGGCAGACGGAAAAATCCTGATTGGTCAATAGTGTCATGACATCACGGCCACATGACCTCAAGCGGGAATTTCAAACAACCCACAGCGCTCACGTGAAACGTGACATCACGCGTGAAAATGAAGGTGATTTAGACATGACATGCAACGCAAATTAAAGGTCGCTGCATGTCTCAAATGTTTTCACTTTATAAGGTAATTCATTTGCCTTAAATAAAAATCCGAAAAATTTTAGGCGCAGTAGGGATTTAAGCTCACGACCCCTCGGTTCGAGAGCCAGACATCGCTACCGACTAGGCCATGCAGACACGCTTGCATGGCTGGGGAACGAGTAGGGGCTTATATTTAGCTACCGCGTTCCAGCCTTTAAAAGCGGAGCTTAAGCGTCTTCCTGTATTTTTAATCGCCGAATAGCATTCTTTGGATACTTCACGCACTTTTCGTCTATCTATGTATCTATCTATCTGTCTATCTAACCTCTTCACGCCGCGTGAACTCGATAAATAAATAAATCATGCAGAACCCATCCTTTGGGAATGATTATCTACGTTAATGCGAATAGCATCAAACGGTGCGGAGTTATGCGCGTTCGTCAGGTGGCCGGCACACTCTAGATACGCCAGCCCACTCTTGAGGCGATTCTAAATTTGTTGACACTTTCACAGCCCTGCGCACGATCTCCGCAGCCCAGCACGTGCGTTTGTGTCACTTAGGAAGGCGAGCAAAGCACGCGCCATACGCACAAACACTCAAAATGGTACCGACCAGACTTTCTGGCGTCTCAGCTAGTCTCAACCAACGGTACTCTAAACGGTTGCTTATATCGTTACCATAGACGCGCATAGCGCTGACACAGCTAGCGTGCGCGCGCGTTCCATGACGAGGGCTGATTCCGCTCGCAGTTGAGCACGTCGCAGCAGCCCTCTCCCCCAGCCGCGGAGAGGGTGAGCTAGCGTCGTGCTCAGCCTCACTGAGAGCGGAACGAGCCTTCAGTGCTGGAGCGCGCGCGCGTAGCTGTGACAGCGCTGTAAAGCGCGTCCTATGGTAAAGATATAAACAACCGTTCAGAGTGCGTTGAATGACTGCCTTCATAGCTCTGTGGTTAGCGCGTCTGCCTGCTGATCAAAGGGTCAACGGTTCGAATCCCAGCCTGGCGCCGGTCTTTTTTATTTATTTATCGACCACGCGGGCAAGAGAGTTAGATAGCCAGATAGATAGATAGATAGATACATAGACGAAAAGTGCGTGAAGTATCCAAAGAATGCTATTCGCATTAAAAGTGCGGTAAGCGATGACTCAGGGATGGGAGATGACTCGGGATATTATGGTAAGCACGAAATGAGTAGGTTGGTCAGTCCGTAACCTACCAAGATATCTTGAACAAAACAGCAACTGGTGCCAGAGATCGAGCCCTGCTCGCCGGCGTGCAAACGAGTGTGCTGCAGACTGAGCTACAGATCCAGCTCACAGGAACTGGAGGAGCAGAAACAGGTGGCGTGAGAAAGCGTGCAGAGTGGAGAGAGGTGAAACGGGCAAGAAAGAGAGGAGCAGAAACAGGTGGCGTGAGAAAGCGTGCGGAGTGGAGAGAGGTGAAAAGGGCAAGAAAGAGAGCAGAAACAGGTGGTGTGGGCAGAAAAGCACCCTTCCCTCTCTTGGTGACCCAGAAAGTTCAGCGCAAAGGCTTTGTATCCAGGTGGTGTCGAAGGGAAGCACGCAGCATCACAAAGAGGCAATGGTGTGATGTAGTCTGTTTCCATACAAAACCCTGCCCTAGGCACATCCTGACTTAAAAGCACCACCCACCTTAGGCAATGAAGGCCTAAGGGTTACCCTGCCCTAGGCACCACCCAAACTAAGGGCACCACCCACCCTATGAAGCTATGGCATTTAAACGCATTTGGCAAAATGACTAAACATGCAGCCCATTTCGTATGTCTCACATTAAAACTGTGCATAAGGTGAAAAAAAAAGTGAGCTTTAAAAAAGTAAACAAGAAAAAAGTTAAAATTCGTACGTCTAATGTTGAGAGGTCTTTCAATGGGTCAAATTTTTCTTTTGCACCAGCTAAAGGGTCAATTTTTTTGCACCAATTAAAATGGTCAAAAACTCATTCATGGTTACACATCTCATCTCTTGAGGACATCGACTCACGGAACTGCCTGCAGAGCACCTCCACAGCCGCCTTCATCCTAGGATTGTCGACTAACGTTGTCCTGGTTCCGATGCCGGTACTTTCGAGCGAAGCGTGAATCCAAGAGGCCAGCAGGGCCCCTTGCTTAAGCTCCAGACTCTAAAAGACAAAAAATATTAGGTGTATGACAATTTTCTCAGGTAAAACCAAAGTATTGTAGCTTCTGGACGATGGTCCAGGGACTACACGTAAAATCCCGAGAGATGCCCCACCCCCGAAAGATAACCCACCCCTATTTTTGGCTTGATTTGCTATATTCTTTTAAACACCGAAAGGTAGCCCACTACTAGTAATAGTAGTGTTTTGTATACCGTAAAAACCCATTATATCACGAGGTTGTTTTCTTTTTTTTTAAATTTTGCTATGTAAAATTTGCGGCTCGTATTATACGCGGGTCCTAACAATTTTCAGCTTCGATGAGGCGCGATCTAACGCTGTTTGACGTAGTTTCGGTTTCGAAGCAATAAGGCGCTCAAAACAGCTATCATCATCATTAAAATCAATGTCCGAGGCGCCACCATCCGTCCACAGCCAGGCTCGGCAATGGCGTCGGCGCAAAAACAATAATCGGCCGCCTTCAAAAGAAAAGTCTCTTTGGTTGCGGAAGGCATCGGCAGCAGGGCAGCCGGACGACAATTCGCCGTAAATGAGGGCAGCATCCGCGGATGGAGACGGCAAAAGCAAGCTCTGTTTGCGTGCAACGGAACGAAAAGAAGCTTTAGGAGCCCGAAGAATGGCGTGTTCGCCGACGTCGAGGCAAGTCTGGGCGACTCTGTAAAAGAGCAACGTGAACGGCACTTCGCCCTAACTTTGTAAAAGGGCAACGTAAACGGCACCTCGCCGTAAACACCGAGCTGCTGCATGAGAACTTTGGCGAGCCGACATTGGGTTACTCGCTTTATGCGCCGCGATTTCACTGCGTCGGCGCTCGCTCGTTCTTTCAAGTGCGGGATTTCAAATGCACTCGACGGCACTGAAGACGCCCGACGCCTTTGGGAGGAGGCGTCGGACAAGGGGTCTGACGGACGTGATGACAGTGATTAAGGTTCAATTATGACGCAAATAAACGTTTTTCTAAAGACTTCCAGGGTCGTACTTTACGCGGAATATTTTCGTAGTCCTGATTTTGTTTCGTATTATACGCGGATAATTCTTTTTTTCGTGGTCCTCAAATTATGTTTTGTATTATTCGCGGGTTTTTACGGTACTCTTCTACTGGTCCGTCGTTCATTTGCGCTGTATTCTCGTTCCAACAAGATTCAAAGGGACACAACCTAAAAATAGCAATTTTTTAAAACTTTTCTTGATTGTACACCGAAAGTTAGCCCACTCCATATTTTCACCCGATTTGCTCTTGATGTTAGGTGGGCTATCTCTCGGGATTTTACTGGTATACATGTCGTTCAAGTTGATTCATGCAGTGTGCACTATCTACTGGTGCAAGCTGTACACAGGACTTGTTTTCTTATCTACGTATTGTACATCGCAACGATGAAACGCACTCGCGTTAATAAGCGCATCCAAGCGGAACTCCTCAGCACTTTTGAGCTTTTTTTTCTACTCGCAGTGATCGGCACCTCCGGAAAGAAAGTCCCATTTAGTTCTCGGAGGATTTCGCCGAACAACATCATCGCATAAAAAGAAATGTCGTAAATGTTGCATTATGCCTCAATAAAACAAGATGAAAAAAAAGAAAAAAAAGTATGCCCGAATGCAGGATCAGACCCGCGTCCGCTTGCGTACAAAGCAGACGCCGCTAACCCCTATGCCATGCCGCCGCCGAAAGCAAACGGCACCAGAATAAGCCGAAGTTTATCCTGTGGTCTGGTCCACAGAATAAAGGCGAAGTTTATCCTGGGTGGTCTGGTCCGCAGACTCTGTCCACTGAGCTCTCAACTGCACCTTTCAAGCCACAGGGACGACATTGCACTCGTACGGTGTGCACGTCACAAATGGTTGGAAGACACAGCAGGGCGGGCAAAATGGGCCAAGGGCTATGATCACCGGCGGCGTGTTGCTTGCGATGTGTAAACGTTTCTCGGCAAAGATACAATGTGGAAAGGTCAGTACACGAGACCTCTGTGCCAAGGCGATGCAAGCAGACATGACCAATCGATTGCTCGCCTTACATCCTCTGATCAGATAATCTAAATGTTACTCTGGACCAAAAGAATTGTATATTTTTCTCATGTTACAGCATATGGTGTTAACTAAGAATTGTTACTGTATCTTGGTGGTGTTACCAGCGCAAGATGCTTGAGTTTTGCGTTGTGGTGCAGAAACACTATTCCAAAACGCTTTAGCCTGAAGTGTGTACTAACGCAAGCACTAAACTGAGCGGTAGAGTGCGCTAAGAGTGCCTACGTTATACTAAAACTCCTTAATAAAGCGCGCATTTATCAAGGCGTGCTGCGTACGAAATACAAAGAAATGGCCGGAAACAAACATGCGCCGTAAAACAGTCACCGCTAAGATCCTGTGCCGGAGACGCTTTTCCACGTGCTCCCAAAAAAATAAAAAACTTGCCTCAATCATCACAGAATCTGTCGTCGAGTACTATGTGTGCGTTATGATTTGCTAGGTTTTGTTGCGGGAGCTTTAAGTGGTTAGGATGCGATATCGCCGACCGACACTCTTGTAACCCCTGGGTTCATCAGATCGATCGAGTCAAGCTTAAATTTCTTCGGGAGTGGATGGAGCACGTCATGAGCCAGTTTTAATGACGAGTTTTTCGTGGGTTCTGCTTCTTTGGTGGGTGCGTGTAGGATCTCAAATTTTCAGTGATCTTGGATCGCGAGAGGCCCTGCAGTAATGCTAAAGAAATTGCAGGGTTAGGGGTTTACTGCGTATTTTAAGTTATCAACTGACTTTTGTCTGAAGTTCTGACGTCGCATCAGTCCGCTGCAATATCCCTCGGTACGTCACGCAATTCCCACCCCCTGCGATGTCGCAAGTCCATGTGGGAAGCTACGTTTCGTCGGGAACCAGCTGCCCGCTGGCGGTCACCCGCGGACTAAATATGCCGGACAAACATCGCTCACGCGTCGGCAGTCGCCTGCGGACTATACAGTAGACATCCTTTAAGGCGAACACGAAGGACCTTGAAATTTGTTGAAATTATCAGATGTTCGCCTTAACAGAAGTGCCCTAGTTATCCATGCTAGGCATGTCTCATTGCTGTTGACCAATAAACACAGAATGAAAAAGCCTGCAATGAAGAATACTTAGAAAGGACATTTATTTGGCTCCATGCCAAAGAAGAAAAAATAATGTTTGACACGCCACTGGTGGGGGAACCGATCCATTCGGGTAATTTTTGACTGCCGCCTCCTCTGTGCAAATCGGTGTCCAGCAATAAAAACGACATGTGGCCCATGTTCCTGGGACACATCTCGTTATTGAACCTTAATCACTGTCATCACGTCCATCAGACTCCTTGTCCGACACCTCCTCCCAAAGGCAGTAGTCTTGCCTGTCGTCGAGCGCATTTGAAATCCCGCACTCCCGACGCCTCCTCCAGAGCGTAGTGCTTCACTGTCGTCGAGCGCATTTGAAATCCCGCACTTCTTGAAGAGAGCGAGCGAAAAGCGTGCGCCGACGCAGTGAAAACCGGTTGCGGCGCATTACTCTAAGCGGTAACCCAATGTCGGCTCGCCGAAGTTCTCATGCAGCAGCTCGATATTTATGGCGAGATGCCGTTCACGCTGCTCTTTTACAAAGTTACGGCGAGGTGCCGTTCACGGTGCTCTTCCTACAAAGTCGCGAGACTTGCCTCGCGTCAGCGAACGCGCCAGTGCTTTGGGCTCCCTAAACTGCTTCTCGTTCAGTTGCACGCGAACAGAGCTTGCTTGTGTCGTCTCCATCCGCGAATGCTGCCCTTATTTACGGCGAATTGTCGAGCAGGCAGCACTGTTTCCGATGTCTTCCGCAACCAAAAAAACTTTTCTTCTGTAGGCGACCGACGATTGTTTTCGCGACGCGCCATTGCCGAGCCCGATTGTGTACAAAAGATGGCGCCTGGTGGCGCCTCGGACATTTTGAGTTTAATGATGATGATAGCTGTTTTGAGCGCCATACTGCTTAGAAACCGAAACTTACGTCAAACAGCGTTAGATCGCGCCTCATCGAAGCTGAAAATTAGAAAAAAAACTCGTATTATATGCGGTTTTTACGGTACATCTGACATACACCTCGGCCGGCGCAATGCGCGGCGTCGCCGTCGGTGCAGTGCCATTGCGAAGGGGAGCTGTGAAAGTTCGGGTTATCCAAAATGCGCGCGCGAAGCGGTTCGTGTTAAACGATTTTTTTGCATTGCGTCTATGGGAAACCAACCAAATGTTCTTACTTTGTTCGGCATATCCGAGAATTCCGCGTAAGCGAGTTCGCCTTAACGGGAGTCTACTGTACTCTGCTTCGCTTTAAGTCCGACAATGTTAAGACCCTACGGCGCCAATCGGGCATTGCCAGAGTGCGTCGTCGTGGCGCTACGTCTCTTGTACGTTCGCTATCGCGTTCATATTAGCCGCCAGTTGAGCTGCACACTCACGTCGTTTGCAGTCGGCCCAATTTCTCTGGCCAATGCTCCTTTCGATGGGGAAGTCCTCCTACTTTTGTTGTACTTTCCGGACTCTACAGATTCCTTAACGATTCTGTGTTTTCCAGGTTGGCAGACACCCTGCCCTCGACGGTTGTAGAGCGGTCGCCCCGAGACACCGCACCGTCTTTCCGCGACACGTTTGGCACCGGTTCGGCGTCCCGAAGAGACACGAACGACGTCACAAAAGCCGGCGCATCACGCTGTCGGATGTCGCGATTCCAGCGGTTGGGTGTAAAAGCCCCGACAAAAGCACGAACGAACGCGGGTGTCGCCGTTGTTCGTGAAGTCCCAACTCCCGGCTGCCAAGGCTGCTTTGGACTGTCAAGTCGAAGAGTGATCTGCAGCGATGCACGGGTGCCCGCCACATGCCATTGCTGCCGCAACACTGCGATGACCGTGGCGGCTGATGACACAACACTTCTGCGACGTCATTGGGCAAAAGCCGAAACCACTTTTTAGGATGCGATAAACACAACAGTCGGAGATGCATTCCAAGCATCTTAGCACGGTGGAGAAGCGTTGCATCTCTTTCACAAATTGAAATCACAAAGTCACCGGAATCTGAGCCAACTGGGCAGCGAGCTCACCTCGCTCTTGGCGTCGCTGCAGAGTGCGTCCCGTCCCCCAGGAAGGCTTCCCCGGGCGAGAGGCCACCAGAAACCCAACCAGTTGGGCGGCACACTCCCGCACTTGCTCCTTGGACGGCGACAGCAAGTTCTGCAACGTCGGTTCATCTCCAGTTTGTACTCGTGCGAACGCCCGGACGGGGCGACGAAAAAACGTGCCCCTTTTCCCGCGTTACAATGCCAAGTGCGGCGGTGGCCGCAGAAGGCGTTGCGCGTCGCTTCGTGGGGACGTTGCACGGAGGAACTGGTACACCCTTTGCGTGTGGGACGGGGCCAAACGTCATCGAGTATGGTGTGTCTGAAGGACAGCACTACCAAGGCCTAACGCCCCCGCGCTCCCGAGGCTACGCCCGTGCAGGATGCGCTCTTCGTGCAAAAAGTGGAAATGACAAGTGCATTGTGCCGAGCAGAGTAAGGGAAACCCGTGGTGGCACGAGAACAGCAAAGGGCGCAAGACCCAGACTAGCACGTATGAGTGGCAGCGCTTACGCGTCCTTCAGACACCTCCTCAGGCACATCTCCGACTACTGTTCTACTAACTAGAAAAGCTGTTAAAGCAAACATCCCAAGGGCCACCTTTTAACAACATAACAGCTGCCACCGTCAACCACAACACACTTTATGTGAAGACAGTAAGTAAACAGGCGAGCTGGTTGATGTTACACATTTTTAAAAAAAATGGAGACGACTGACGAAGAGAGGGACGAACACAAACGTCTGTGTTTTCTAAAAAAACCAGAGACGGCAGTTTGTGTTTGTCTCCTTCTTAAATGCGTCGTCTCCGGTTTCAAAAAATGTGTAACACTTTATCTACTGTATTTACACGATTGTAGGTCGACCCATTTTTTTAAAATCCGAAGTGGTGGGATTGATTTATAATCGAGCGAAAGCATTCCACCTCCAACAAAAACAAAATCGCGGTATCAAAAACAGCCTGGCTGTTAGGAGTTCAGCCGGCTGTATCTGTAGCATTGCACCATTCTGTGTGCTCATTTTACATGTTCTATCATACTTTTTTTTTTTTTAAATCTGCACAAATTAATATTATTTACAGTCTAAGCTCATTATAACAGACCTGGTTACAACAGACATTTGGATATAACATACCAATTTGTGAAGTTCAGTTGGATGTTCCTCTGTGCCACCATTGACTCAACTTCATATCTGCATACAACATACACCTTTTACAACAAACCAAAATCTTGGTTAAAAATCAAGGTCTGTTATAATGGGCTTAGACTGTATTGCGATTTGCAAATCAACCCTAATGCATGGCGAATGACGTCCGGTGCGCCCGACTCCCGGGGGTGGCGGCATAGAGTAAGTGGCGGTACTTGATGTAAGAGCCACTCCGGAATGGCAGCTGGAACCCTGGAACAGCCTCACTTCCCACTGCTGCCGCTTCTTCTTTTTGCATGATGCACGGTAATGCATTGTTTCATCGAGTGTCGAGATTGTGCGTTTGAGTTTTCGAGGCTCGTTTTACGGCCACTCTTCATTCAAAAGCCGTGAAATGAACTGCGCTGCTGGACGCAAGTTCGACTTGTCAGAGTAGGTGGTGCGACAGTGACGTCTGCAATGGCGCAGGATCTGACTGCAACGGCAAACGAAGAGGCTTCCGCGAGCCTAAGTCTGGATGGGTCTGGATGCCTTCCGGAGTTAGAAGTCAGGCTTGCAACGTACTGTCGCAGAAATTCGCAATTGATCCCTACCCGTGACGCGCGACGCAATCACTGAGCAAGCGCGAAAGATGCAGTTGATGCACTCATTTGCGAAGTGCGAGGTTTCGCTGGACGCCGCCGACCCGCCTCAAGAACGTAGCAGCAATGATGAGAGGAGGCACAGCACCAGCGCGGGCAAATCGCGTCTAGTCGCAGACAGCGTGATAACGACAAGGAGCAGCTTCGGTTGTCCTGCCTCCAGCTTGAGCTTCCTGGCTTTGATAACGCTTCGGTGTCTCGTGCACCTCGCGCTTGCGTCACGCACAGCCAAAGCACACCAGAAAGCATCGAGCACACACCGGATGATGCGAGGGGTTTCGAAAAACACACCCTGCTGTTCTAATATGTTCGCCGTAAATGCGCCCCGAAATTTTTTATTTTTTTTGCTATTGTTTGATGTAGCGGGGTCAACTTACAATTGAGTCGACCTACGATTGTGTAAATACGGTAATCATTTTCCACTTTTTCGTCACCTTGAGTGCCGTCTTCTGGTTGTCCAAGAGGGGTGCAAACTCCTTCGGCTCCGCCGCCACCAGCTCCAGGAGTGCGCAAAGGGGAGATACGTCTGAAAACATTGCCAAAGTTGACAAGAACCGTCTATGACCACGGCTGCTCAAAAGCAGTTGGCGGAGCTCCAACCACGGCTGCTTGAAAGCATTTGGCGGAGTCCGGAGTCGACGATCGATAATCCCTTTACGCCCTGTACTGACCCGACCTAATGTGGTGCTCATCAAACCTAAGCATCACCGAAAACTACGGTGCCTGAAATGCACCTCCCACCGGTGCGTTTACTGCGTCTTAAAATGTGGTCCCTCAATTTCCACCCAGAAGTGTCACGCTGTCCCCAACCGCCATCCTGGAGGTGCAACGGCAGCGGTACCGGACATGGCTAAACACCTGCTTTGCTGCAGGTCGCTCTCCAGCTTCACAGCCCATGGAAGCTTCAACTGCCAGGAGTCGGGACGTTGCGAGCGACGGCGGCGGCTGCATTTTTAATGCGAATAGCATTCTTTGGATACTTCCGCACTTTTCGTCTATCTATGTATCTATCTATCTGGCTATCTAACCTCTTACGCCGCGGGTCGATAAATAAATAAAAAGGACCGGCGCCGGCTGGGATTCGAACCGTTGACCCTTTGATCAGCAGGCAGACGCGCTAACCACAGAGCTATGAAGGCAGTCATTCAAACGCACTCTAAACGGTTGTTTATATCTTACCATAGGACGCGCTTACAGCGCTGTCACAGCCGGTGCGCGCGCGTTCCATGCACGAGGGCTATTCCGCTCGCAGGCTGAGCACGGTCGCTAGCTCACCCTCTCCCGCGCTCGGGGAGGCGGGGCGGCTGTGTCCGCCTCACGAGAGCGGAATGAGCCTCGTGCATGGAACGCGCGCGCACCGTAGCTTGTGACAGCGCTGTAAAGCGTCCTATGGTAAAGATATAAACAACCGTTTAAATTACCGTTGGTTGAGACTAGCTGAGACGCCAGAAAGTCTGGTCGGTACCATTTTGAGTGTTTGTGCGTACGGCGCGTGCTTTGCTCGCTTCCTAAGTGACACAAACGCACGTGCTGGGCTGGGAGATCGTGCGCAGGGCTGTGAAAGTGTCAACAAATTTAGAATCGCCTCAAGAGTGGGCTGGCGTATCTAGAGTGTGCCGGCCACTCTGACGAACGCGCATAACTCCGCACCGTTTGATGCTATTCGCATTAACGTAGATAATCATTCCCAAAGGATGGGTTCTGTTTTCTCTCACATCTCGCCCAACCGCCCGCACCGCGACATCCAATGGCACGACACTTCGGCTTTCGCGAAGTCACTCGTTGCCACTTCTGGAACCGCTTTCGACGTGTGGGTGGGACGAGACGCTAAACACACCGGTAGGAGACGCATTTCAGGCAGCGCACCGGAAGCAAGGCCGCGCTAACACGTCACTCGCCAAACTGAGGAAGTACCCGAACGGCGGTTGAACCGACACGCTTACCCGGCGCGGTGGGCAGAAACCCGACCAGGAGGCGGGCGTAGTGGCCCGGCAGCGGTGACGACCCGGCCAAGAGAGCGCGCAGGTAGCGCGGCACCGCGGGCGCCCCTCCCGTCCCAGGTCCGTCTCGGAGTCCGCAGGGGCAGTCCCGCGCCGCTCCGCAGGCAGCTCCTCAGAATGCCGCAGAACCTGGGTCAAAGTTGCACGGCTCTCGAGCGTTCGGGCCCTCGAGCGGCACGGCTTATTTCGTCCGTCGTTTCTTCGGCATTACTTTGTCGGGGAAAAGACACTCTCGACTCTTAAGGCTTAATTTTTCTTCCCTGAAACCTACGTTCGTAAAATTTGAGTAGTTCCATAAATGCACCACCTAAAGACACCTTGTGATAACTTTCAATGCACTCTGTTCATCGGTTTATTTAGGCTAATTTTTTACGCCCAGATACCCCTTAAGAACACCTTGTAGATGACCATGGCACTTCCAGCGGGTGCATGACTCGTATCTTAGACCCCCTCCGAAAAGGTGCCCTTTGTTGAAAAGCTGCGCAAGCTCCTCGCTGTTCGATTGCGCCTCAGCAGCTGCATGCAGCGGGAGAAAAACTCGAAGCTACCTGCTCGCGCTAGTTGCACGTACGGTACGGTATGTGCAGGTTGTGTGACGGCTCATAGTGAAGAAAGTGTGAGTGAACCCCATAAAACGCCGTACACCAACATGACACTTTCTGTACGAAAGAGTGGTAAATCAGAAGAACGAATAAAATTCTAAACACGCCTGCAAACAGGAATCGAAACCAGCGGCCCAGCGACTGTGAGCTCGACATTCTACCACCCCTGCGCCAGTCGGTGGTAGGGATGCCACCTTTCCCCGAAAAAACAACCGGCCCTTCAACGGGGGAGGGGTTAAGTGACAACAGTTTCGAGAGACGACAGCTCTTCCTAGACATCGTCGGCGCGTTCTCTGGTCTTGGCACTTCAACAATTAAATGGAGAACGAAGAGGAGAGGAAAAACGACGAGGATCTAAAGCAACACAACAATATTACACCATGTGTAGTCGAAGGGGAAAGCTGGGAAAGCGCATACGCCACCCGTCACAGTGGACGGATGAAGCGCCGTGCGTGTCCTTGTGGAAGATACCGACAATCGTTAAGAAAACCAACACGTCCCAGAAGGCTCAGCTATCGGGAGGGCCTGTCGCCGAGTTTCCCGTCGGCGTCTCGCTGCTTGTGTCAGCGCTTTCCTTCTTTTCCAGCTTCCAGCTTTCCGCCGCGCCCTCGGTGGTCGTTTTGTTTTGTGTTTACCGTACCCTCTTCCCCCTCCTCCTCCTCCCCCCGCCCCTTCCCCCATCTCATGGAGTTCTCCTGCCGCGCTCGCCCGCATACTTTCTCTAATCACGTGTCCTGACGGTGTCTGTGTAATTTTAGACTTCTTTTTTTCCGTCGACAAATATTTATTGTCGCAGTTGTTAAGTGTCACTTAAAAAACGCAAAAAATCAAGCTAAAAGCAATCGCGCTTCGATGGCTGTAAAAACCGGCCAATGACGGCCGGTCTTACCTACGGACCGGCAACCGGCCTGCTGTCTAAAAAACCGGGCAGGTGGCAACCCTAGTCGGTGGGCATACGCAAAACTAGCCGGCTTCCTCCACAGCGGTGGTCCTTACTGACTGTTCGAACGCGAACGCCGATCGCTGGATGTCGGCGTTTGGCATTTGGGTTCAAACGGTTTATGGGAAGAAAAAAGAATCCCAAGACACTGCCCACTGTCACACGAAAGAAAGACAGAGTTTGGAACAAACTAGCATTCTTATAACCAAAAGCAAAAACTGCGATGGCCACCACAAACTCCGAAGAATGCCGCACAAACACTTTCCGCATACACCGACTTCATCCGTGGGATCCAGATAAATCGTAGCGTTTTTCGCTTCGGAGGGGATTGTGGTGGCTGGAAAGGACGACAACGATTAGGGTCAATGTGCGGAGGGAGCGGGTTTCCCCATGCCTCTTTCTCGTCAATCTTAAAGCTTTCCCAGCAGGTAAAGTCTTTTCAAAGCGTCTTGAAGTCCTCTCTCCTGCCTCTTCTGTTTTTTTGTTTTTTCACAGTTGCATTTTGTGAACGCGAGCTCTTGGCAATTGTTTGGCAGCCGGCAAACTTTCTTTGAAACTGGCACGCTTCACTTTTCGAGCCTAGATTAAAATTAGCTTTGGTAAAAGTGCATTTCTGCACTAAAAGAGGGTGAAGGAACCTACCTCGGCATACTGCACCCGGTTCCAAGGCAGGCCAGGGAAAGGTCGGTCGCGGTTGTGCACGCTTGGCGCCGCGCCAGGTTGAGCCTGCACCAAACGAAAGCACAGTCTGACCTTCGGTCCATGTGGTCCAAGAAGATTTTTCATTTCGAAGGCTCTAGTGGTGTTTGGAGCCTTTGGAGACACATTGAGATCTTTTCCAAGTACCTAGAAGCCACAAAACCTATTGTTTCAAGAGCAGCAGCCCTTTCAAGATTGGCTTGACTATGCGGCAATGGCAATTTCCTCTGAAGTGGTGCTCGGTTTGAAACTACTGCCCGAAACCTTTGCATTCGTAAAGGCTGATACAGTACAAGCACGACTACTATAGTGAAGCAAAGTTGAAGGATGCTTCTAATGCTGGCACAGAGATTGGAGATATCACTATAGGGAAGGTACAGAGGTAATAAATATTTTTCCCTGAAAAACTGACGCTCTACTAGCGTTATGCAGACGCTCGAACTCTAGATGCCATTCGATATTAGATCCGAAATTAACTATAATATTCATGCTCTTTGAACAGCTGGCAAAGTCACGATAGGTTGGTTATCTCCAGTGAAAAAGCTTCCTACCAAGCACCAGTGCACTGCAAAGAAGCGATAATGATATCTGCAGAGCAGATACCGCAATTAGGCTAATCTTGCTTCGCTGCAGCACAGCCGTGGAAAAACCATGCATGCAGGGCTAGTACAATAAAAATATATTAAGATCTTGTGTTGTACAAATGTTAGTTTAGAATTATACACTATTTGATATTCACTTCGAGATGAACTGCAATATTCATATATTTCAAGGTGTTGATTGATGTTGGTTAGCCTCGATTAAGTGTGCTTCTTACAGAGCACGAGCGCATTACAGAGAAGCAACACCCGCGAAAGTCAGCTCCGCAGGTGTTGCTTCTCCACAGTGCACCGGTGCTCGATAAGAAAGCACTCAACAAGGTAACCCGCTGCGATCAACTCTTGGAAAAGTATGAACATTGCAATTGCGTGGTTGGGAAAAAGCACCCTTTCAAAGCGGGAGGGTGCATGCACGTGTCTGGTGCACTTAAAAAGAAACAGAAACTTTGGAAATGTTGATGTCTGCATTGCAGTAAAACTTTCAAAATAAACTGTGGCTGTTAGGCAAGAGTATAGTGTTAGGCAGAAGTGCCCTGACAAACTGCATTCATCATTTGTGTTTTTATTTGTTTGTTTTTTTTAATTTGAGATTGAAGAAAGAATATTTGCATATAAGCAAGATTTGTAAATCCACTCAGTTAGGCATAGTTGGGCATCTCTATAGGTTTAACTGTATATAAGATTTGTCATCTCTGCCATCCCAATGCATCTAACTTTCTGAGGTCACAGTTCATAAATATTGTTAGATTAAAATTAGCTTATAAATGGACAAGTGGAAGCTTGGGAACAACCTTCATGAGTTTAGCTGGGTTTTCGTTTAAGCACGTGTACAACGTTAGCAAAAAACTTAGAGGAATTATTCAATATTTGATTCGAAAATATTCGGCAAAACAACTATTCGCCCGAACTCAAAATCCACTACTCACACATGACTAACTAATATCTTGAAGGTCATACTGGAATCTTTTTGGCCCCGCACTTTCCTGCACTAATTCTTAATATAAAATAACTAATAAAACTTTCAGCCTTTCCACTCTGGTGAAGAAGGGAAGACCAGCGAAGCTGTACTATGGTCAGATGACCTCAAGGACAACTTCTTAGACGACTTCAAAGATGAGGCCTAAGGACGACGTTTAGGACGACCTCAGGACGACTTCTAGGACGATTTCCGGAGACAACGTCTAGGACAGCCTCAAGGACGACTTTTAAGACGACCTCGAGGACGACCTCAAGAATGACTTCTAGGACGACATTAGGGGCGACCTGAAGGACAATGCCTAGGAGCGACCTCAAGGACAGCTTCTAGGACGACCTCGAGGACAACCTCAAGGACGGCGTTTAGGACGACCTCAAGGACGACTTCTAGGAGCACCTCGAGGACGACGCCTGGAGAAATTCAGTGAAAACCAGAGTGGAAAGGCTGGAAAGGTTGTCGCCATCTATGAGCAAGGCCGGCAAGCCAATTGACTGGTTGCCGCCGTCGCTCATAGATGGCGGTAGCTGTCCAGAGTTTTGTGTTGACATTTCTTTGCGGGGAACACAATCCTGGGGAAACTAGCTCTTAACAGCTCCGCTGTAAAAAAATTTCCCAACTTGAACATTTTGTCAAATGCAATGCAGGTGCACTGCACACTTCCATTGCTTGTTTTTAACGAGCAGCAGTCTCTATCGGAATGAGATGCAATGTGACACATGGCGAAGAAGTTGCGAATGTATAAAGGTCTTCTCTTCTTTGAGAGCATCGCGTCGTTTCCTTTGAAACGCCACCCCACGTACAGTCTGACTGTAAAATGCCTCGTACCTGCCAGATTAAGTACTCTAATATTGCGCAGTTCCTGCCCTGCGCCAATTCCTATGCAGCGGAGGGGAGGAGAGGGGCGTGCTTGTGCGCCACTTAGCTTTCCCTCCCACCTCCCAACTCTGCTGCAGCACTATGCCATTGGTCTGTACGCTACGACATCAAACTAACAGCTGTGCTCCGTTGTGGACACTCTTTTCCATGGTCTTGCTGCAATGCGACCAACACCGACACGAGCAAGCAAGGTCCACTGACTAGGCTTTAAGAATGTGCGATGCATCTCACCTTGGTTATGATAAACTCCAGCATGCTGGGAAACGGTGGGTAGCGAGGGCCATCTCCTTCGGCCGGGTGCAGCGCTTCAGCGCCTCCTTGCGGATTTCTTCCTTGCTATGCCGGAAAAATGCTACTTAGGGCTCAGTTGTTTTTATATATTTTAAGCAAAGTCCTGATTACATCACTTTACTACATACTGTAGAACCCCAATTAAATGCCAACCCACAAAACAAATTGGAAGTTCTATTTCTATCTACTGATGAAACCGCCATGAGCAGGATTGCGTTTTATGAGGAACACAGTAGACGCTAACTCCAGTCTCAGCCTTTCAGGCATACAATGATGAGTCTAGCATCACCACGTCCTCCTTTTGTATTGTTCCCTTTTTTTCTTGTTTTCAAAGCTTCCTCATTTGTTGAAGTCTGTTTAAAGTGTCTCGGAGTCCTCTCTCCTGCCTCTTTTGTTCTTTTTCTTTTTGCTTTTGTCTTTCACAGTTGCATCAAGTGGCCAGCGGAGCTCGCAGCACAGCTGTTTGACAGCCAGCCAACTCTCTTCGGCCATGGAATGCTTCACTTTTCAAGGCTATATCGGAGTTAGTTTTAGTCAGAATGCCAATCTGGGCCATTCTGGATCATTCTGTGGTGGAGAATCCTTGAGGAATGCAACAACTAAATCTGATAAAAGCTCTGACCTGTTGCATTTGGCTCTTTCTCGTTTCGCCCTTCACATTTCAACCCTTCTTATTTAGGCCTGTTCTCATTTCGCCCTTCCCACTTAACCCCCATGGTTCCCTAGAGCGTAATGCTGTTCGGTGGCACTTTCTAATGCGAAAGCATTAACTGTCCCGTGGAGCGAGCCGACGTCATCCAGTTTGAGACGCGAAAGCGACACCTGGTTTCCCTGATCCCAAAGGTCCCATTGGCTGGCGCTGCGGCGACGAGGCTCCCATTGGCCGCTGCGCACGTCAGTTTCAACGATCGCCGCCCAGATGGCGCAGTGTGTCCGTGCCGCCAGTGTGCTGATGAAACTAACCGCCGCAACCCCATGCCACTACAGGCGCGCGCTCGGAGGCTTCTGCTCGTCTCGCCGCTGACCAACATGCCGTCGCATCCATCATCCACATCGACGGCGGTGCTTCTTCTCGTCTCGCCGACACAGACATGGCACAGCCTCTGGCATCCCCATCGTCGCCGGTGCTTCTGCCACAACTCGAAAACATTACTTCGCGCCACAAACTTCCACGGATCACTCCACGGCGTTCATTGGACATTCATGCTTTCGCATTCACAACTCATAAAAAGTGCTTAGATGTCTTTTGACTTTTTGTTACAGACAAATGTTACTCTAGAGCATTACAGATCTCCATGAAAATATGCTGATAAAACACATTCTGTGTTAATACTTTCCCAAGGAAATTGTTCAAAAACAAAGATGTTGGCGATGGAACATGAATCAGTCACTGCCTATAAACCTTTTCAGCGCTTATTGTTGCGACCAGGCCGACCAGACGGTCACGATAAGACACCAGCCGAGGTGGCCGATGAGGGATCAAGGGAGCTAGCTGTACGTCTTGTGACTGCCGAACAAAAAGTGATTTTATTTCCCCGCCGCTCTTGGGAAGAAAACAATAATGCCGCCGTGTGGAAAGGTGGCACCATCTGTTAGATGGGCACAACACTACACTTATCATGCTAAGGCACTGGGCTGTAGGACGTATGTGCGGCTTGTCATATTATTTCGTAAAAGAAATAGAGCTACTCCGCACACGTAGAACGCCTTCCCCAGTCCAGTAGACAAAGCGCGCAAAAGGCGATTATTGGAACGGTCTATATTTCTGACACGTAGAGAATGCACAAGTTTCACTGCCAGCACTCAGTCGTTGCCTTCCGCCAATAAAAAGCATCGATCCATTTAAGGACACGGAAAGCTTCATACTTACACAAACCAGTCATTCATCTGCAGATAATTGGATTAAAACGTGGTATATGGGCTCACTTGGCCACTTCAATTTTCAAAACCTTTTTGTTGACATAGTACATTATCATCTGCATGTGCAGTGTTTCTGTACCAATCGTAGACCTGTCCAGTCTTCGGATGTATCTTAACTGAGAGAATGTTTTTGACATCAAAACTTCCGTTTGCAACGCATCAGCAACGTCAGCGAGTCATTCCATAGTCTGGGGTAGCGCCTTCTTATCAAAATTGCATTCGCTAAAATGAGTTTTCTTGCTTTTGTTTTTGTCTTTTCTTTTTTTCAGGAAGTATTACTGCTTGTCCGTGTTGTCGTTACCTTCTTCGCTTTGTCCCTGTCCTTCGGCGCTTCTATCCAGTCATAAACCAACTAGCCCAACTGAACTTTTTGGTTACTCGAATATCTTTTGCATCCCTTCTGTCATGCGGACTTTCAACCAATTTCGTTAGTGAGCTTCACAATTCTACAATGCCAAAAATAAAACGTGAAAAATGGTAGAATTTTTGTTCTGAATTTGGTTAATAATCGTGTTAAACCCAACTTTAAGAAAAAAAAACAGAAAAAAACATATATGGGATGTAAAAAAATCAGCAGAACCCATCCTTTAGGGATGATTATCTACGTATAATGCGAATAGCATCAAGCGGTGCGGAGATGTAGCGTCGTCGTCAGGTGGCCGGCACACTCGCTGATACGCCAGCCCACTCTTGAGGCGATTCTAAATTTGTTGACACTTTCACAGCCCTGCGCACGATCTCCGTAGGCCAGCACGTGCGTTTGTGCTCACCCAGAGAAGCGAGCAAAGCACGCAACATACCTGCACAAGCACTCAAAATGGTACGCGACCAGACTTTCTGGCGTCTCAGCTAGTCTCAACTCAGCGGTATCTAAACGGTTGTTTATGATCTTTACCATAGGACGTGCACAGCGCTGTCACAGCTACCGGTGCGCTGCTGCGTTCCATGCACGAGGCTCATTCCGCTCTCGTGAGGCTGAGCACGGTCGTACATCACCCTCTCCCGAGCGCGGGAGAGGTGAGCTAGCGAGCGTGCTCAGCCTGCGAGAGCGGAATGAGCTCACTCGTGCAAACAGCATTTACACCATGCACACTGCGCCAAAAGCGTCTCATGCTTATGATATACAACGCGCATTTAGAGTGCGATTGAATGACTGCCTTCATAGCTCTGTGAGTTAGCGCGTCTGCCTGCTGATCAAAGGGTCAACGGTTCGAATCCCAGCGGCGAGCGCCGGATGCCTATTTTATTTATTTATCGATCAGCAGGCGGTAAGAGGTTAGATAGCCAGATAGATTTAGATAGCATAGCATAGGCGAAAAGTGCGTGAGGTATCCAAAGAATGCTATTCGCATTAATATAGGAAAATATTGGGTTTCACCTCAAAACGAAGGACCCTATAATATCTGGTGGTATAATGGGGGCCCAAACAAGGCAAGACTCACCAATAAAGCTGCGAATAATTAACTTCGGTAGAACGCATGCCGAACTATGCAATTCGGTCGTAGCGCGAGTGGGCAAAATGAGAATGGGCCTACTTGCGAAGAAACTGATTCGGGTCTTATGAGAAGGTTCAAACAAGACAGATGAAATGAGAATGGGACGAAATGTGCAAAGTCCAAATGCGAATGGGACATTTTCAGATAACGGGCGAAATGAGAATGGACCCATTGCGAGCAAGCGGGTTCACATATTATGAGCAGGTTCAAACGAGAAGGAGAGAAGGACTAAATGAGAATGGGACAAATTGCGCAAGGTTCAAAAGCGAATGGGACGTTTTCAGATACACCCATAAACAATGGGGGGGGGGGGGGACATGAAGAGGCTAGTGAAAGGTCTGCTATTGCTTGCAGCGCACCTGTCACCAGTAGCCAGGAGCAGCAGGTAACGTGACGGGACGTGCAGAATCCCAAAGACGGTGGCCGCATAGCCGACCGCGGCCTGCCGCACGGCCGGATTGTGGCTCTCGGCGTTGGCCGCAACCAGGGCAAGCACCAGATCCTGGGTGGTGCTGTCCGCGGCCTGGAAGGCTGGCGCCAGCATCGACAGCGCCTCCTGCAGCGCCATTCGCACCTCTCCCTCCTCCTGCGCAGACATTGTTAACATTCGTCAATAACCGTCTCTAAAGATATTGACAAAAATAAAATTGACCGTCTTTTTGGCACTGTTCTAAAGGCGTTCTAAATGCATGGTACCTCCTCGTGTCTTTGCACTCCTCCTTGTGCAAGCACAGTTATGAGGGCACCCAAAGACTTTGTGAGGGTTCTGTGAATATATAAAGCCATCACAGTGTCATAAGACACTGTGATGTCACGTGATGCCAGTGTCACGTGACATCATGAAGTCATGTAACATCATAAGTCAAGTGATGTCACAGTGTCTGGACATCATGAAGTCGTGTGATAGTCACAAGTCATGTGACGTTATGTCACAGTAGCATGTGACATTATCACAATGTGACACAGTGTCATATGACATGTCAGTTTTTTGGGGGGCTAGATTCAGTCTCTTAAACTGTGATCGCCCGAGACAAAGGGTTCAGCCACCATTATCAAGTTCAATCCAGTCTACGGCTGAAATGTCGCTAGTCCAGCTAGTTCGGACACACCTTGGCAAGACCCTCGAAGAGCGCACTCAGCATGCTGAGGTCGCTGGAGGCCAGATGGGGCAGCTTGCGTCCCAGCTGACCCAAAGCAGCACACGCCAGCACCCGCAGCTTGGAATCCTTGAAAAGAAGACAGGCGAGGTCAATCACTCGCGGCCAACCGCAGTGTATCACCGAACAAGTGGTAGAGCACTGACTGCGATTTGCTTCAGTCCATGTGCGAGCATGTTGCCCAGAATGATGCCTGCACTGCACAAGTGTGCACGTACGGCAAGGATGCTGGAAGCCTGAGCTTGCTCTTGTAGCTTCTCCTGCACTTGCACTTAAGGGGGACACTTCCTTCAAATTCAGAACACTCTTTTTAGAAGTTGCATTTTTAAAAAGTAGCATTATCAGCTTGCAGAATTTCTGAGGGATACTGTCAAAAAGTTTTATTCCTGTACCTGAAGTATTTTTTTACAAATAAATTCTTTATTTTACACTTTTTTTTTCTGAGGAGAACCAATAGTATCTATGACATATCTTTTTATAGTAACTGACTCGAGGTATTCTAGTACACACTCCTCCACAAAAAAAAAAAAATGATTATCAGTACCGTTTTAAAATTATGAATTTCTAAAACAGACAGACTTTTTATTCTACGTCGGCATACGTGAACCCTCAGTAAAACCTCTGGGACTGGTTTGCATAGCTGAAATTTAGCCTACAGTTCTATACGATTACCAACATAGTATCCTACAAGTTTAATTCAAATTGACGAAGTAGTTAATAAGAAGACCTTTCAGGGTAGTACCTCAGAATCAGGCGAAGTATAAAACAAGCCAAGCAAAGTCAAGTCCAAGAACCTCAAATGCCCTTTAAAATGGTCATATGAAGGCGATTTACAAGCTCACAAACTTTGCAAAACAAAGCAGACTGGCCCGTGTCAGTTTGTTCCAACCACATTTCAAAGTTCCCAGCATTAGGGTATATCAAGATGCTCAGCTACACACACATGTAAATGTGGCAAGTGTCTGATCCACAGTGCTGCCTTAATGCGTAGCTCAACTGTGCTCAGAATATGCCTCAACTGGGGAACATGCTCCGAGCATCTGAGCACATAGTTACAGTACGGCCATGGATTCCTAGGGTAGGTTTGATTCTCGATTATTGCCAGCCCTTTGTAAAATTCCTTCCACGCCTGGGCACAGTCAAAGCATGCCGCACTTAAAGAGGCAGTGCAACAATTTTAACGTCGAAAGAATTTGCAGCTTGTCCCTTTTATATCGTTTATTCTGGCATGTGAGAGAAAACACGCACCTTCCTCAAACTACTGCGATTCCGCTGCGATTAGGCAGCGGAATCGCTGTATTTCCTGGAAGCCTTCTATCAGAAGTCAACAAAACTATTTCTTCTCAGTCACTACCTTCCCTCTCTTTCCCGTGGCAAACCGTCTTTTGTCGCGCTCGTTTGCCGCAACATTCGACGATGCTAAGTGGGTGCAGTGCTCTACCGTAGCCGAACCAGACCGTGAATACTCGACGATCGCGGAGGGAGGGCTGGGGACTCCGAAAATGGAACCATGCGTGGTACTCTGTGTTCGAACGCAAACTCCGAACGCCAGGAGCCAGACACCACCGTTCGAGCGCGTTCGAGGGTTGAGTGGAGACAGAGGCAGCTAGCTTTGCGTCTACCCACTGATCATTTCGGTCAGAGCTCGGTGTTCTGATGTCCCCGTTGCTCTCGTCTCCTCTCTCTCTCAGTTTCCCCCGCGTAGATCACTTACAGCACATTTTCTAATTAGTACACTCAGAAAGCACACATTTACATTGCGACGATCTCAGCAAGCGATCTAAACTGACAGTGTGTTCGCTTCACCTTCTTCTTACTTCATCGTCGTCATCGTCACCAATATTGGATGGTAGGGCCCGCGGAATACTCGGACTCGCGCGCCAGCGCGCGACATTCAGATGCTTGGAGCTGCTAGTAAACCGATCGTATGAAATACAATCTGTCTGTCTTCGATCACGATACAGTTACACAGATTGTTTCAAGTTTCATACTCGGGTTGTTTAACAGGCATGTTTTAAGAAGCTCTTTCTGTTTCTCTCAGGATTAATTTGTTTTCTCCTTTTGATCTAGAACTTGGATCTGAATACATTTTTTTAAGGCTGTATACTTCATAAATTGAGAGTAAGATTTTTTGAAGAATGTAAGCTGCAATATGTTCTAACTGGTCAAGACTTTAACAACTCATTTCTAATCATTAGTGAAATAATGTTGAGTTGTGATAACTTTTTAGGATGAAGCTAAAATTCTAAAATTATTTTGCCGCACTTTCTATTGTTTGTAAAATATGTGGATATAATTTGTACTATTCTTTTTGTACTATTTGGGGATATTGTAGAAACGTTTGTCAGATACATATGCGATAAAGTTGAGGTTTTCATTAAAAACTACAAGAGATTAAAAAAATGATGAGTTTGTGTTTATAGTAGATGTGAGGAAGTACTAATATAAACTGAATGAGAAATTAGAAAAAAATTCCCAAGACCAGGGTCTCCCCTAACTTAGCGCATTATTGTTGCTCTAATTAAACGTTTTCCCGATGTCTAAGTAGTATGGTCCCGTCATGCCGATGCAGATCTCCTAAAGGGGTGAAACACTGCTGCGCCTACCAGCTCTTCGGGAGGCAGCGCTAGAGCCAGAAGAGACGTCATCAGCTGTCGGCCCACAAGGCTCAGCTGCTGTTCCGAATTGCTGAAAGAGAAAAGAGTCGCCGGTAAATCAGCGCCGCTGCCTTTTGTTTTGCGAAAATGTTCCCACAACAACAGAGTCCCACGAGACGAGACGGAACAACCGACACTGTTTGGAAACTTTTGGGAGCCAAGCAATCTGCAGCAGCACAGCTTGTTCCCGAATGTTTTTGTTGCTCACCACCAAAAAGTCACCAAAAAGGTCGACTTTGCTCGCCTGCAAGCAGGCGTTTGGTCAGTGTTCGTCCGGTAAGATGAGGCTATGCAACAAAACGGAGGTTCTCAGATCTTTCTGTTCTCAAGGAACGATTATCTTTCTTGATGGATACTCACGGAACTCCTCCGGTCTCATCATTAATGCAATAAAGCAGTGCAGACGCCGATAGACCTTGTAAACAATAATGTACACAGAGTGACACTGCTAGCATGAACAAACATCATCAGTTTTCCCAGTTTTTCTCTAAGGCTGTCATCAAGATTAATAGTCGCGGTGAAAACTGGTCGTTTGAGCACTAACCTAAGTGGTGAAACTTGATGGATGCCAAGAGCTTCTAGAAGTAAAATGCGTCGTTAGGCTTCGTGTTGCTGGAGCGCCGACACCTTCGACGCGATAAGAACCGACGTCGTAACAACATTTCCTTATGTCCCAACTCAATATGGCCGCCGCAAGACGCGCTCCCCTCTCGTCCCATTCGTCCCCTCCAAGAGCTGGCGCACTGGGAAGTCCGTGCGTGGCTCTGGTCGTCGCTGCCACCGTACGCTCTCACAACGCCAAAAGCGCCAACGTCATGTTTGTGCCAACAGTGTCCGCACAGTGTACGTACTAGGGAACGTCTGGAATGTAATCGTGCATCAGTGAATAGCTCAGATCTCCTAAAATAGTGCTTTAACTGGATAAACACTTTACCTAGGGACAACCAAGGAAATTGGGGATGACGGGGGAACCCCTGAGAGTCAACAGGGGAACCAGTTCGAAAACCCATACACCATGAGCGCCAAAGAGAATGGGACATCCTTACTCACTGCAAACACATTGACTGAACAAACTGGAGCGCCATCCCCTTCAGCTTGACATTCGTGTTGTTCGGACTGTACAGGGCATTGAAGGTGACCTGCAAGGGAGACGACGAGCGGAAGGAATGGTTGGACGCTGTACGGGGTGCAGAGAGGGGTGCAGGGAGAGCAAAAGAGCAACAAAAATCAGCAGAGCCCATCCTTTGGGAATGATTATCTACGTTAATGCGAATAGCATCAAACGGTGCGGAGTTATGCGCGTTCGTCAGGTGGCCGGCACACTCTAGATACGCCAGCCCACTCTTGAGGCGATTCTAAATTTGTTGACACTTTCACAGCCCTGCGCACGATCTCCGCAGCCCAGCACGTGCGTTTGTGTCACTTAGGAAGGCGAGCAAAGCACGCGCCATACGCACAAACACTCAAAATGGTACCGACCAGACTTTCTGGCGTCTCAGCTAGTCTCAACCAACGGTACTCTAAACGGTTGTTTATATCTTTACCATAGGACGCGCTTTACAGCGCTGTCACAGCTACCGGTGCGCAGCGTTCCATGCACGAGGCTCACCCTCTCCCGCGCTCGGGAGAGGGTGATGTAGCGACCGTGCTCAGCCTCACGAGAGCGGAATGAGCCCTCGTGCATGGAACGCGCGCGCACCGGTCGCTGTGACAGCGCTGTAAAGCGCGTCCTATGGTAAAGATATAAACAACCGTTTAGAGTGCGTTGAATGACTGCCTTCATAGCTCTGTGGTTAGCGCGTCTGCCTGCTGATCAAAGGGTCAACGGTTCGAATCCCAGCCGGCGCCGGTCTTTTTATTTATTTATCGACCCGCGGCGTAAGAGGTTAGATAGCCAGATAGATACATAGATAGACGAAAAGTGCGTGAAGTAGCCAAAGAATGCTATTCGCATTAAAAAATTATGCCGAAATTTTCGCTGTACGCAACGCCAATTCTCGACAAATTGCATTAGCATTTAACGCAGGGGTTCATTGTCTTCTCTGAGTCAGTCTGTTCTCCCGAAAGTTTGCAGTTTCGGACGCAGTCACTAACAGCTTCCCTCGACTGTCGCCTATGGTCCACATACAGTTGCCTTCGAAGAGCCAATCTTTCCTGTCGGGTGTCTGCAATTTTGCGCAAACAGCGTCGTCACTGCAGCTCGATTTTACGTTGTGCGTACCGTGGAAACGAAACCATGTGCCTATGCCCTGGTTGCATACTGAGAAACAAAACCAGTCCAGTCCAAACCAAAGAAGGCTGCAAGCACCGGGGCAATAAATGCTAACGCATTTAAAAGACAACCACCCCATACCAAATTTTCTAGGAAGCAACTCGGTCGTTTAATTGCTTCTTCGTAAGAGCCTCTCTAACCCCTCCGCCTCTAGGCCTCACCAAGATTCCCGGCGAGGAATGAAGTGTTTTTAAATGCCTAGCACTCGTAGGGGCTAGCTCTTAGGGTTTCCGTATCCGTGCCAGAGTGTAGCCTCGGTGAAATGTGATGTCACAATGCCACGTAACCCTCGTGCACACGTGATGTAACACGACAAGTTACACCACACGGTCACGCAACGTAACTTGACGGCTCGACGTAGGGGGCATCGGGGGCCGAGTGGGCTAGTGCACACCAGCTCGGAGCACGTGGAGTGAAAGTTCGCGCTGCAGAACCCAGGGACCCTAAGTTCAATCCCACCCCTGCCTGTTTCCATCTGGACGACCATCGTGCCAGCGTGCAGTCGTGTGTCCCTAGTGCGTAGTGCACTACAAAGACTCCAAGCTAGCAGTGGTGCTGCACTGGCTAAATTTTTCATCTACGGCGCAAACCAGTGTCGCCACACCCTGAAGGGAGTACCGGAAACGAAATTCCAGCACGCAATTTCTAGCTTATATGTGCTGCACGTTGCCGCATAACCTCAAAAACACCAGTCTTTCGTTGAAAGGCACAAGAAAAACTAAATTTAAAGCTAACTAAACAATCTTTCAATGTGCACCCGGTGGATGCCTGTGAAGCTTAGTTGGGAGGTAATCTAGCAACATTGGGGATTTTGCTACATTGGTGATGACGTAGCAAAGAACCGTTACAAAGTCGCACTAAACATCGGAAGAGCGCCGCTCTTTGAAAGTATGTTCAACTGTTTAAAGAGGTCATTAAACGGTTTTTCAACCTTTTCCTTCTTAGCTTTCCTCCTTAACTCACAAATCGCGCATTGTACCAAACAGTTCAAGAATATGGGAAGGCGAGACATGAAACCCTCGTTTGTGTACCCGGACACCGCCTTTCTGCCCCTAGAAGATTAGCGCGTCGCTCAAAACTCGGACAAAGGTTGCTTTCCCTACCCCATTCACCCCTAAGCTGACAGTGCTGTGAAAGCTACGTGCTCCTTGGGCCAGCCACACGGTCGTCACCCCATGTGTACCACGAACGGCTCGGTTGTAACGTGTTCACGCTATTGACACCACCACAACGCTGACAACGCCACCAACGGCAAAGCTCATAACCACACCAGCCTTGCTACGTCACGAATGCAGGGAATCTTTTTTTCTGTTTTTGTTTGCACCAGATATTCTATAACGAATCGTGCTCTCCGTCCGCTTCTCTTCGAGCGCATGCTCAAAAGCACCGTTTGGAATGAAAAATAGAGCCAGTCGTTCAAAATACAAACGTGCGATTATCATTTACGGTTATTATCCATCATGCTTGACTCGATTCCGAACGAAATTTGTATATTTCAATTTTCGTTTCCGTACCCTTTAACCCTTTAAGTGCCTTGGACGAGCAGAGCTCATCGGCCGCTTTCTGGTTAAGAATGCCATGGACGAGCTCAGCTCGTCCAGTGGTTTTTGGTAGCCTAATTCCACGGACGTTCTAGGCTTGTCCGAGTAGATTGCGGTGCTGATCATAGATGGCAACATTCAATTTAGTTGGCGCCTTTTTTTTTCTCGCCACTGCTGATCTTTGCGTAATAAAATTTTGAAATTGTATCTGTGATACTAGAGGAATAAAATTCCTCAATAAAAACAAACATGAATGTCAAATTTGATTTTGTTTCTATACTGTGATGCAACATCGTAACGTTGTGCGACACCATTATGTGACGTGACAGTGTGACGTTTTGTGACACCATTATGCCACAATAATGTCATATGATGCCGGCCCAGCGAGACTGATGTTTCTGTACAAACCTTGCATCACACTCTACACTTGGAAAGCAGCCCTAAAACCCATGCTGTGTGGTGACAACAGAACGACGCAAAATAAAGACACGCACCATGAGAGCGAGTGGCAGTTGAGTCGCCGCCTCACGCGACTTTAGGAGGCTTGGGAAGAGCTTCAAACGGATCCGTGTGTTGGCGGGGCTCCGACGCTGGTCCTCCGGAATCGCTGCTAGGTCCTGGACAGTAAAAACATTGGCTGTCTCTTTGGTCTTTCCCAAGGCGTTCCAGATGCATAGCATTTATAGAGCCTCCTCGAGGTCCCCCTTTGTGGGCACAGTAAGGAAGGCACTCAAGAGCACGTTGCGAGGGTTTTGCTAATATATAAGGCAGTCACAGCATCCCACGACACTGCAACGTCACGTGAAGTCATAGTATCGCCAAACGCATCCATCATGTGATGCCACGGTGTTGCATGACATAATGATGTCACGCGACGCCGCAATGTCGCACGACGCTTTAGGATGACGCGACATTATAGTGCAAGCGTGACTTCAGTGTCGCATGATGTCACATGATGCCACATCACGTGACGTCACAGTATTATGCAACGTCACGACATAGCACGAGGGCATAGTACGGCGCAACGTCATGGTGCAACACGACGTCAGTGTTGCGTCACATCACAATCATGCGTGGCGTCCCAGTATCACGTGACGTCGTTTCACATGACGTCACACTGTCACGGGACGCAGACGTCGCGTGCCAGACACAAAATGCCCGAGGCTGGCCTTGTAAATGATACGCACTTAAATTTCTCCACCGGTTACCGTCGCCGATAGGATAAGAACAGTAGGGCGTACATCTTGGATGCCCAGCCTCCGGCAAACGCCTGTTGCCTTTTGCAGCGCCTTGGCTGTGCGCGTATGCTCGAGGGGCACAAGACGCCAGAGCACCATGGAAGGCGAGAAGCACGCGACAAGGGCTGGGCAACTGAAACTCCTCTCTGCCGTTCTCATCCTGCCAGTCGCTATAGGGCGCTTCCACATGACATACTTCCGGCTCCAAATCTCGCCGGATGCCACTTAGACGAGCTTTTGCTTTGTGCCTTTCTACACACGGACGGCACCGTGCTTTCCAGCACAGTCGAGTTTTTTTGTTTGTTTTTTTCCTCGTGATCGCTACATCCGCTGGAGTAGTCGACAACACGAAGGAGCATTGTGTGGTACTCTATTTCTATACACACCGGTCTTTATTCGACCCGGCGATGAAGAAGTTGACCCGCCAGCGGCCATAAAGGCCGCAGTAGCCGCAGTAGATGATGCCCTAGCGACTTTGAAAGGAAACAAGTCAGAATAAGCTTGGATTTACGCAACCCAAAAATACGTCCCCAACCGGGCCTACCGAGTTCTGTCATCGACGGAGTCGCTGCCATGCTTCGAGCGTTCCGCCGGCATAAAAAACGACACCAAAAGTTAAGCGTCTACGTGTAAACAAATGGGAAAAGCGTCAAACGCCGATCATCGATGTGACAGAATGCGGCTTACCGGAAGGGAAAAGGTGATTCGGCGAACCGCTCTATCGCCAGACGCATGAAATAAAGTTTCGCGGAAGTTCCCACGACGATTGTATGCGACAAGTAACATTCTGTGCGTACCTGACCCTTTGGAGCACAGGTGCCGAGGAACAACCCGAAGAGACGCGACACCAGCGTGGGATCGTTCCAGTCCACGGTGCTAGAAGAAAAGGAATCGGCGCTGTGCTAAATGGTCACTCTTCCACAACCTGGGAAACTACAGTGAAACCCGTTTAGAACAAACCCACGTACATGCGAATTATTGTCGACATCGAACTCACGGAAAATTTAAATAAAAATACATGTAAAAAGTACTTTTTATAACGAACAACATATTGGCTATATCGAACTTTATCCCCCGGGAAGGCTTAAAAGCACGCAAACAATCGTCTTCTAATCTGCCCCTTCCCCCTTCTCCCTTCCTTCCTCCCCCCCCTCAGAAAAAAAAGTAGGAAACAAAGAAAATTTCAAAAGCTCTAGCACGCAAACAAAATTGAGCGAAGAAGGGCGATTCAGGGGGGAGAAAGCTAAAAAAAATCACTCTACACGCACGCACAGAAAAAAAATACTTTTCATCGTAAAGTGGTTGCCCACGAAGATAGGCGATTCAGAAGGGGAGATAAGCTAAAAGAATGAAGTCTGCATGCATACAAAAAAAAAAAAAAAAAAATCCAGCGCGGTGTTACAAGGAGGAAGCGAAGAGATGAGAAAGAAAGAGAAGCTCTCGCCTTACAACGAACGCACCGTGGAAGTTCGTTGTAAATGGTTTTGTTATATCGAACTACTTGCTATATCAAACTGATCGTAGCGTTTCCTGCTGTTCGTTATAAACGGGTTTGACTGTAGAGTGCCGATCAACGGGCAGCTCCGGCAAAATTTTGATAGTTGCCGACTTGCCTCGAAATTGGTTCAATACATTAATAGACAGATCTGAACTAGTAAAGCAAATTGCAAGTCACAATAACATTTTTTGCGAAGCTACTAAATATAGAAATTTGATCCGAGAAGCCGCCAGGCTCAAACTGACAACGTTGAAAATGTGACATCTGATGTAGTATGTAATGTCGCCCTCGGTACAGGCTCGTCGCTCTGTACCAACGCATACTGGCTTGTCCCACCCCTCTCCCTTTGTTTGTCTTTGAATCGCAGCGAGGAGTTTCGGTTAAGCTTTGGCGGCTTACGCACTAAACATCTCGCGTTATATTTCGCATAAAAAAAATATTCATAAAAAAATCTAAAAAAAAATTGAATGCAAAAAGTTTATCTTATCTTTAAGGTGAGATCAACTAGCCTAAACCACCTAGCCCGATACGGTAAGGAACTGAGGGAGAGAAGATGACAACATCAGAACACCGAGCTCCGATCGGAAGAATAGGGGATAGACACGAAAGGCAGCTGAATTGGTGGCTAGCCGCCTTTCCCTCTACTCGCTGTTTGAATGCATTCAAAATTGAGAAGTGAGCAGAGACAAGGGAAGTTAGCCTTTGTAATTACTCTGCTAATCCTTCCAATCAGAATTCGGTGCCCCGACGTCCCCACACGCTCTCGTCTCCTCCTCTCTCTCATTTTCTTATCGTATAGATTGATCTCACCAGCCAGTTCTCACCAGCCTCCTGTGAACTAAAGTTATGGTGGTGTCGCACATGCATTCAACACTCTATGAGATCGGTCTATTATATTAACTGACAAGGCGAGGGCGAAGAGAGAGCTTCGGCCGCCCCGCCTTCAGCGCGAGCATCGTACCTGCGACAACGCCTCAACGTCCCATGCAACTGAGACGTGCGCACGCAGCCAAAGCACCGTGAAATGCACAGAGCGCGTGCTGGAAGCCAAGCATTTGAAAAACATGCCCCGTTGTTCTCATTCTGTCAGCGACTATAACCATTTCAGAAAGATTGTGCAGACGCTCGCGCAACGCGACTACAAATGGACGGTGTCGGCCAGTACGACGTTTCGATAATGTTGCGTCGCGAATTCCAATGACACGTCGCGCGGTGTCTCGCATAAACCATAACCGACAGCACACGGAACAGCTAGCACCAAACACATTCTCCCAGACGCGCTACATAAATCGCTCGGTCACACCGGCGTGTCCACTCTTTGCTCGGCAACGTTCTCTGCTACATAGGGTGACCATATTCCTCAAAGTAGAAAACGGGACATCCCAGCAGAAAAGCGAGGGGGAGGGGGGGGGTGGGCATACTAAAGTTTGAGATTGGGAGAAAAAGTTAAATGAAATTCTACATGTGTGCTATATCTTCTACATCCGTGCTATATCCAGAAACTGAAAAAGATATTTCTACACACGCGTCTTTGCGAGAGAAAAGGTGTTTGTGGGCAAGAACAGCTCTAAATTTTACTCTCAGGGTAAATATTTTAAAGTACCTATGGTTATTTTTGTAAAATATACTTGTAACGAATAGGCAGATCTCGGTTCGCTTCTACTCGCATGGCGCCAATTTCGAAACTATGTACTTCTGCAAAAACGGGACATGATTCTTTATTGGGAAAAAGACGGGACGGCAGAAGTGGACATCAAAAACGGGACTGTGCCGGCCAAAATGGGACGTCTGGTCACCCTACTTCTATGTGCCGCTTCACTTTGCGCGTGCAGCGTGAGCGTGACATTGAATGCATTCCGTCCCAACAACCAGGGCAAGACCATCGCCGCAAACACATCGACGACATCCCCCTTCATGGGCGCGTTTACGCCGCCGAGCGGCCGCCGCTTGGCGTGCTTCGGCCACCTCGTTCTTGCGCACGAAGGCTTAGGGCACCGAGACAATGGGCAACCGAAGGCAAGAAAGAGCAGGTGGCGAGGAGAGTGATCATATGACCCCTGGCGCAATCGCGATCGGCCAAACGCACTGCGCCTCAACCGCGACTATTATCGGCAAAAGGGCGAGGGTTCCACTGCTGTACTCGTCCTCTCCCGGCGCTAAAGCCGCTAACAATAAACGCGCGCGCCGCTCCTTTCGTTTGTGCCAACAAGACGCTCGCCCGGTAGCGTGTATCCGATTGCTTGGACCCCCAACGCAGCGAGGAAAAAAAGAGGAAAAGGTGGACACTCTAGCAACGATAGACACCCTAGCGACGGCGCTCACGCCGGATTGGCTGGCTCGTGTAGACGCTGCCGCCGTCAACATAGGCAGCGGTTACAATGAGTTTCCGAAGCGGTAGCGTAGCTTAGTGGTAAGGCGTCTGCCTCATACGCAGCGGACCCCAGTTCAATCCACAGTGTCGGCTTACTTTTTTTGTTTTCTCTAACATTTTTGTTTTGATGAGGCATTTAGCGATATTTACGACATTTCTTTCTTACGGTTAACACTGAAAAAAAATTAATGTTGTCGACGAAACTTCGCTGAACTAAATGGTATGGGACGCCCTTTCCGGAGGTGCACGGGGGACATCGGGGCTTGGGTTGTCGGCTGGACGCCGTGAGCGGCGTGTACAGGAAGGCCAAGTGGGTTAATAGTTCTGTAACGAGCAGTCGCAGACTGTCACCGCGAAGCAGCGTGAACACTGGTGGGGGCTGGGTTAACACGCTCCCCAGTAATACACGCGCCGTCCGAATCCGAAATCCAAGTTCCCGTGAGTTGCCGAGCAGCCAATCCAAGTGTGAGCGCCGTTGCTAGGGTGTCTATCGTTGCTAGGGTGTCGTCCTCTTCCTCGTTTTTTTCCCTCGCCGTGTTGGAGGTCCAGGTGATTGGATATACGCCGTCCAGTACAGCAGACCCGGTACAGCTGATGCTGTAGAAAATATTCAGTTTTAGGAAGAATGGTGAAATTGCTTTCAGCATTCCCCAGACCGTCAGACACTATTTTCTTCCCGGGCGACGCCTAGAATTAGTACAGGGAAGGAAACCATACCTTCCAAGTGCCTTCAGCTTCATTTCAGCAGCACTAGCAACACTGCAAGAAGGAAAGGCATAGGCATTAGCAGACGCAGCGAAGGTATCAAATAGCTTGGCAGAAAGCTTCAACAGCTGCACAAACAAAGAGAGACCACAAGCAATCCAAGAGTGGTTGCCGATTAGTCAAAGCGGTGGTTCTCAACCATCTATGTTTCGCGGATTCCTTGTGGATCGGCGGAGATGATGGAGGACCCCGTTCGTGGTGAGAGGAGAGGAAAGGTATGGTTAAATATAATAATGATTCAATAAATGAATATAACGAAGGGCTAGTGTGAAGTAGACCTCTCTTATTGACACTCACACGAAGAAACTCGCCTTGAAAACTGAAACATTTGTTTCGACCTGCAAAAAAGACAACTTTTATTGCCAGACTGACTGCTGAGGCGGGGCTTCGTGGACCCCTAGAATGCCTTCACGGACCCCAAAGGGTCCACGGACCCCATTTGAGAACCACTGAGTTAAAGTATCAGCTAAGGCTGGTTCACACACTTGTACTGATTTAATGGTTCTTGATAATGCCCACAATGTTTATAATTCAAGCCATACCGGTGGATTTGCCAATTAGAAAGTTAATTACTCAAAAGTAATCAAGGACCTAATTATGCCTAAGATCATTTATTTTCCTAAATAGGCTCTTTGGTAGAAGCCAATATGATGCCAACCTTTTTTTCTGTGCAACGCATATGTTTTGAATATTTGGCCCACGTTTTGAGAAACATCCCGTAGTATGTTCAAAAGTCAAAATTCTACACAGCGCTAAAGGTGCTGGCTATACATGGATTAGTATTCTTAGATAGTTCACTATGACAAGGCATGATGGATTTTGTGATTGACATAGCATCCTAATGTTGATATCTGTACGATACAAGCTTCTTAGTGAGCTAGCCGCCCCCAAGCAGGTATTTGTCTAGGTGTGATGTGTACGGCAAGTTTTCACGTGCCAGCCATTCAAATGGGGAGTAGGCACCAGGTGCGAACTATAGACCATTCCAATAATCGCCTTCTGCGTCCCGCACCTTGTCTCCTGGGCTGTGAAAAGCGTTCGGAACACGTGCAGTAGCTTTCTTCCACGGAATATCGGGTGCAGCACATGCACCCAATATTCGCGTTCTTTGCGCGGGTGATCAGCGCTGAAAAGGTTTCCACAATGTCATCATATCAGCTGAGTTGTGGAACTCCCACAGAAGAAGTACCATCGCTCTCCCCTCAAGCCTGCCACCCGTCGTTTGAAGCGAGAACTAGAGGCTGCGTTTCAAGATTGAATTCTTTGGAGACACTGCGGTGATGCGCCGTCTAGACGCCGTGCTTAAAAGCCCACGTAACTGCGGTTACCATTGCAGCCGTCTCCTTCAAAGACTGTGGCGCATCGAACAACGGGAGGCGGACCTAGTGGGATGGGGGTACTGCTTGTGGAAGTGGCGTCTATGGGCAGTTTCGCAACTGAGTTGTCCTACGAGGGTGATTAAAGACATTATACTCATCCAGTTTTCTTAGATATTTTGTTGGCCGCACTGCCTAACGAGAAATGTTTTAACGAGGTCGTTGTCCTTCTAGACATTGCTGTGCAGATTTGAACAGGTTAAGTCTGTTCAGTTGTGACTGAGGTGCGAGAAACAATGGCTGCCCCCCCTTGTGATTTGCCCAAGTGGGGGAGCCTATGTTTTTGTGTCCTGAGGGTGTGTCTGGTGGCGATATTTACGAAGATTTTGCTGCACCGTATAAAGGAAGTGGTTTGCCCCAACGAAGTGTGTTTGAAAGGACACACAAGTTCAAGCAAGGATGCGCAAGTGTCAGCCATAAAGAATGTGCCGGATGCACATCACGTCCACGACTGACGGCGACGTTGAGCGTGCACGTAAACGGATTACGTCGCATAGACAAGTGACGGTGGATGATGTAAAAACATAATTTGCAAATGAGTCAAGGCTTTGCCTATGCAATAATCCATGACAAGCTCAGGTATGAAAAGGACTCAATTAAAACAAATTCTGCAGCCCGAGTGTGGAAATTTTTTTTTATCACCCTCGTATGCGTACGTCGGGTGTCTAGAAAATGGGGTATACTGGATCTCCCCTCCCCACCTGTGCCGGCTGTCAGCCGCACACCATCAGAGGTGAACCACGATGCTGCGCTCGGGGAAGACTCCGGACGCCACGAACGTGAGCGCGCCCAGCTTAGCTTTCTCCAGCTCCTCGGGGGTGGCGGTCCCTCGGGAAGCAGGCGAGCCAGCGACTGGTTGCTGAGGCAGGCGAGGGGCAGTGCCCCCTGTACGGACGGGTCCGCCCGGAGTAGGGCAAGAGCAGCAGGTCCAGCAGACGCTCCCGCAAGAGTGCCAGGGGTGTCCAGACCCTTCGGGAAGGCCCAGCCAGCTGGCTCGCGCCTCCGGGTTCGACGGAAGCGTCACGTGCGGGATTGCCGCCAGCGCAAGCTGAATCAGGCTGCAAGGAACCGCAGCTGTGAAGTAACTACAGTATTTATTAAAATATAAGTCTACCTTTTTTTTTTCGGAAATGTTGTCAAAATTAAGGGTCGACCAATAATTGTGACTAAAAAATTTTGACCTACATTCGTGACCACATTTTGCAACCCCATCAAGGGCATGGAGCTGTCGAGTCACCAAACCGGCATCGCCATACAGCCACGCCGCTTCTTGCTTCAGAAAGCTTTTGGTGCACGAAAACAACCGAAACAGGAGCAGCCGGTGGCCTGCCAGCCCGCCGTAGCTGCCACTCACGCGCATTCCTTGGGCTTTGTGTGTTCACGCCTGTAAAGCAGGGAACATGAGAGGCAAAAACTGGCGCCACGCGCTGATTCTCATAGCAAAAGCCCAGGACTTTGTGATGTGGACCCATGGCAAGCCACCACGTCACAGCGTGCGCGCAAGTTGCCATGAAAACTGCCGCGCGAGCGCCCATTTTGTCGACTCCTCGTTCCCTGCTAAAGGGGTCATGAACGCTTTCCAACTTTTTGGTTGCCTCTCCTCAACTCATAAATCGCGCGTTCCACCAAACAGTTCAAGAAGACGAAAAGAGGGGAGGGCCCTCTTGCTCGGAATCTGGTTTGTGTAATCCCGACACATCCATTCTCCCCTAGAAGATTAGCCCGTCGCTCAAAATTCAGACAAAAGTTGCTTTCCCCAACCCGTTCACCCCGAAGCTGACACTGCTGTGGAAGCTACGTGCTCGTTGGGCCAGCCACACCTGCCACGTGATCACGCTCCTTCGCGCATACCCACGCGCAGAGAATGGGGTCAGGTGATGAAAGGGAGGCGGCTGATTGGTCCGGCAAGCGCGTAGCTTCCAACACAATGTCAGCCTAGGGGTGAAGGAAATAAGTGAGGTCCGGTTTCGTGTGACGTCAGTTTGGACCCGGTTACGCGCTTTCGGAACCGCGGATGTATCACAGTGAAAAGGCAGAGAGCTTACGAAGGGGAGGAGGTACGAAATAGTCCGCTGTGTTTTCAAATTTTGCGCACTGAAACTCAGGTGTTTGACTTTCTACCTTTTTCCTTTTGGCCCACTGAACGATGTGCTATTAGTAAAATCCCAGTCTAAAATGATTCATCTCAACCCAGAAATTGGTTTCTTGGGCCCTTTCAGCTGCCGGCGCCGCTCACGCATTCCCCTCCCTACGCAAGGGGGAAGAGGAGGGAGAGGGACGCAATGCACCATCCACCTTGCCCCTCCCTCTATCTCTCTCTCTCCCTCGCAAACGCATACCAAAAAAAAAATATGAAAGTTATTTTTGTTTTTTGTTGCTCACAGCGAGCTCGCGCGTTGCTCTCGGCAGCTCGCGGCGTTGCTTGCGTCTTTGACTTTGGTCTTTCGTCGCTTCGCCCGTCTCCACCATTGTTCGTTACTTGTTGTGGTCATTTTAAAATGGTGTCAGTGAGGTATTGTTGCGAATTTGCGAGGATGTCTACGAAGCTGACAAAGCCACCGACGACGATGACATGTCCAGAAGTTCTGACGATGATTAAGTTATTGGCATCGCGCTGTGATTTAGCTAAGAGTGCTGTAAATAAAGGTTTGTTTCTTTCTTTTGCCCAAACTTTCCTCAGTTCTTTAAAAAAAAGAAAAAAGATCAACCTATGTTCGAATTTTCTTTTTTTTTTTTTTATTCTCAGAAAGTTTAATATGAAGGCATCGACCTATGCTCGTGGTCGACTTATATTCGAGTAAATACGGTAACTAGGGTCACCGGCAGAATAGAACGGCAAAACATGTCTTGTGCACTATAGGTGCATGAGACGTTAAAGTGTCGTTGAACGTAGAAAGGTCACACTGGAGGCGGGACAACCCAAGCCCCTCCCCCCCGTTCCCACCTTGTCGGCGCTACAAAAGTACCGGGTGTCTATGAGAAAAGAGAACGGTGTTTTGCGATTCATGTAAATAAACTGCACATCACAGGGAACTTAAACTTCTTGAGAATGTGACGACAGCGGTGGCGGTGAAATGCAAAAGGTTCAAGAACTATAAAGTTCCCGGGATTAAAAGAAAAAAAAGTACACCATCTTCTTGAGGGAAACCAGGGGGTGATGCGGAGCATCGTGTTGGTTCCGAGGAAAGAGTCAGTTGCGTGCTGACGTCGAGAGATGGCGCCACCGACTGCCCCAGCGTTACCCCCTACGCGAGCCTTCGTCGCGGCTCGCGGCAGAGAAACTTAAAACGCTAGCCGCGCGCCGTTAAATTTTATTTTTTACACTTGAAGGAGAGGAGACTAGAGGAGGAGAGAGTTGTGCGTGCGCGCGCGGTGTGAGTAGAGCGAACGCACGCGCAGTGCACGCAGCTGGTAGAGAGAGAGAGCGGAGAGAGTAACGCGCAGCTGTTGGAGAGAGGGAAGGAGGAGAGTTGCGCGTGCGTAGTGTGAGTGCGGACCACAAGGCCGCGGGACATGGACCCGAGCAAGAGTACTCCGCATCTAAAAGAGGAAATTTCTCGGCGAGCCGATGTCCACCTAAGCCTAATACTGTCAAAGCAATGAATGACACTGCGGGCGTCAGCGGCGTTTGTTTGAGTAAAAAAGAGTCGTCAGCAAGATAGAAAATAGTATTCTCTTTTCTTGCTGCCAAGTTGCTTTCACGGATATAAATGCCACATGCATCCACAATGTCATTACCTGTTTTGACAGTAGTATTACGCTTATGTGGACGTCGGCTCCAGTAAAAGTTCCGTCTCTATCACTTATCTTTTGATCCAGGTAACGTTATGTTCTCAAAATTTCGCATTTCGTCACCACTGCTGGCGCCACATTCTCGCGTCGTTTCAGCTCTCTGCAATGCATACCCTAATTACATGAGCAAAAATACCTTTTTTTCCCCCACAAACACCCGGTCCATTTAAGTTACTGCAGTTACATTCGGCAACCGAACACTGCTCCACGCATGCCCCTCGGCAAAAGTGCTTGAATCCCACGCGAGAACGTGGGGCTCCAACGCAGAATGAGTCGACTTCTAAGATCTCCGATTAAACTCTCGTCCTCCCGGAACAGTCTGCGGCAGAGTAGAAACAATGTCTCCCGAGCTTCCCAACACCGCATGTGAGCCTCGGGAAGCATCGTTTTCAAATTGCGACGACCGCCAATCATGCCGTTCCGCACCAAGCGCCAGAATGGCGGCGACCACGAGAAAATCGGGGAGCGAAGTGCCGACTCTCGCTTAGTGGCTCTATAATGCCTATGCTTGGTTTCCAGCTGCCGCCCGAGCGCAGCCGAAGGCTGAGGGACGGTTCACAACTTCGAGAAAAGCATTCCTACGCACCTACAAAAGTAGTCCGCAAAAGTAATTTTTTTTTTTAAGTAACTGTTTTGTGCGTAGACATTGCACAATATTCTACTGCTGAGAATGATTTGCAACTAAAGGAATTAAATATTTGAAGTTTATGTTTTTTATTAATATATGTAAATACATGTGGTTTAGTGAAAACACGTACTACCGCCTGGCTAACACGGCTGCAGCGCTCGGTTTTTTCTCGTTTCCGTATATGGCCGAATCATGTGCTCGCGCGCTCTCAGCAAGTCGCTTCCAGGACGTCCTTTCGCAAAGGCACGTTTGGGCGTCAGGCGCAAAGGTCGGGATGAATGTCAACTGTCAAGTTTGGCAGGACAAGGGGTGGAACTCATGAAATGCACTTAGGAGCAGCCACGGGAGCAGCTGAAACAGCTGTCCTGGAGCAGGTTGGGAGCAGCTGACGCTACATTCTGGAGCAGGCTGGGGACAGCTCAAATCAGTTTCATTGCACTTCAGCTTGTGTCTAGGCGAGCACGGGAACAACTTCAATTCTGCCTAGGAGCACAGATGAACATGAATGGTTAGGAACCTAGGTAGATGGGATAACAGTGTAACAGATGCGAAAACTTGGCCTTAATGAGAACCAAAAGCCAAGTACCATATGTTTCTGAAGATAGTGTCCTTGATATTTTCTGAATGGCTTTCAGCTGCTCAAAGTGCAAACCAGCACTGCTTTATCCGCACAACCCACCGCGTTGCTCCGCATAGTAATTATATGTGCGAATCATGTAGAGATGCGTAAGCAACGGACGTGTAGTTGCGCGGAGGAACAGGGCAAACAATTTCGAGTTTATCCTATTGTGCAACTCAATATCGAAGCGGCAGACTACGATTAGCGGGTGCTCGTATTCGAAACGATGAGCGGGAGCAAGATTAAAGTACGCCCCGAGCAGATCTACCACTCGCGTGAGAGGGATTTGCTGGCTGGCAAAGGTTTACGGATCGGACCGCGTTTCAGTTCAATCAAATCGCCGATTCATATTGCAGGAATGCGATTCCAACTTCTAACGATGAAGCACTCAAAGGAATCTTTTGCTAATGTGTTTTCAACTGGCTGACGTCCGGAACTCGGGCCGAAGAGCTTCAGGCAATCTGACGCTTAACGACTCGACCTCGCCTCGGCCGACTTGCTTAACCGCTTACGGTTGAAGAATAAAGGCCCGTTCACACTCTTGCGACCGAGTTCGACCGAGAGAGACCAAACCGGTTTTTAAGCCTCTTGCGATCTGTTAGGACCAGCTCGCTGCAGCGGAGCTGGTCCTAGACGTCGCAAGAAGGCACCAGTTTGTCCCCTCACCGGTCGAACTCGGTCCAGACGACGGACCTTAACTGGTCAAGTCGCAGGTGGTGTAGCGCTTGGAATCCAAACCTCCTTGTTTCTTCGCGCGCTTCTGACTCGGGATACACAGGGAAAGTAAACGGAATAAAAAATTGCAAGGCCGACCGGATGGATGGATGGATGGATGGATATTGGCTGTTCCCTTTATATCGGGTGGTAGCTTGCGCCACCTAGCCTTAAATTATTAATTTAGAAAAATTTTTTTTCTTTTTTTATTTTTTTTTAATTTATCTCTCTGCAATTATCACCGGGCAGGTAGAGTACTTTCCAGGAAGACCTTTGGGGGATCGGGCAAAAAAAATCAAACACCGCCCCCCGCCTCCTCCCCGGGCGAGGGAGTCGCCAATTTTCCTCTGGTCAACCTCTTCGGTGTTCCTCCTTAAACCACACCCACTGGGGGACAGGTGTGAGACTTTGGGCCGGAGCCACGCGGGAGGGAGTCCCAGTATTCCTCTGTCCCTCCTGAACCCCAGCTGTGCTAATTGTTCGTCCTTGTTTCATTTTCCCTAGACTGTATCCACCAGTTTTCCAATCTCCTTTTTGTGATGGTAACCCTTTTTTTCTCCATTCTTCCATCCTCGTCCGCAAAACCGAGCGCCCCCGTCAAATCCGCTGACCCCTCCGGGAGGGCAGGGCGAAGCCTCGTACATTCTAAAACAAGATGTTCCATTGTTTCGTTCTCATTTTGGCAAATGGCACATAATGTGTCCATTTTCTCGAATTTAGCCCTATACGTTTTGGTTCTTAAAACCCCCGTTCTAGCCTCAAATAGTAGGGAACTACCCCGTGAATTATCAAAAACCTGTTCTTTTCTTATTTCCTGCTTATGTGACCTATAAATTGTTAAAGCTGATTTCCCTTGCATCCTACCACTCCACATTTTCCTTTCGGCTTCTTTTACGCCCTTTTTTATTGTTGTGTACCGCTCAGTCTCCTCCCCAGATGACAGATATTTAAATTTTAGTTTTCTCGTTCGGTTCGTCCATTTTGTATTCAAACTCTTCATGTATAAATACTTGTATACCTTCCTCGCCCATCGTACGTCCTCCATTTTTGTTAGTCTTTGATCGAATTTCAATTTGCTGATAGCCTCTCTACTCTCAAAAGACGACCAGCCCATGTCCCCTTGTACCCCTTCATTTGGCGTGTTCCCATGCGCACCCAGTGCCAACCTGCCTACACTTCTCTGTCTGACCTCCAATCCTGTCTGAACCTCTGATCGCATGCACAAAACTGCATTACCAAACGACAAACCTGGCACCATGACTCCTTTCCAAATGCCTCGAACTACTTCATATCTATTATAATTCCATAGTGCTCTATGCTTCATAATAGCCGAATTTCTCTTCCCTTTTTTATTATATTTTCCTCATGTTCCTCTAAATATTTCTTTCCCTGTTTCATCCAGACCCCCAGATATTTGTACTTATCTACATAGTCTATTTCAAAGTTCTGAATTCTCAGCGGCTCCCCCTTTTCGTCATTAAATACCATCACTCCAGATTTTTCTCTACTGAAATTCAGACCAAGCTTGTCGCCCTCTCCTCCACATATCCCAATTAGTTTGTCCAATATTTCCCGGCTATCTGCTATAAGTACGATATCGTCTGCATACATCAGTCCAGGTATGACTTGGTTTACTTTACTCCCTCCCTCCATATACGTCAGATCAAATCCCAAGTTGCTCTGCTCTAACCTGTTTTCCAATTCACTCAGGTATACCATGAAGAGCAGTGGTGACAGGGGACAACCCTGTCTAAGCCCTCTTTTTATTGCTGCTGGTCTTGTAGTTTCTGCCTCCCACTTTATAACCACCTCATTATTTGTATACACTTCTTGCAAGAATCTAATCAAATGTGTATCTAGCTCATACCTCCTCAGCAGTTCCCAGAGTTTTTCCTGACTCACATTGTCGTATGCCCCCTTGATATCTAAAAATGCTACCCATAATGGTCTATGGTTTGTCGCTGCAATTTCTATGCACTGGGTGGCTATAAATAAGTTATCTTCAAGCCTTCTATCCCTTCGGAAACCATTTTGGAGCTCACCCAGAATCTGCGTGCTTTCTGCCCACTCTTCCATTCTTCTCTTCACTATCTGCATAGCTAGCCTGTATATGACCGAAGTTACTGTTATTGGGCGATATGATTTGATACTATCTTTATTACCTTTGCCTTTATATATTAGTCTCATCTTGCTTAGTTTCCAATCATTGGAGTACGTCCCCCTTTAATTATTTGGTCTATCACCTGTTTTAGCTTTAATTTGCTTGCTTTACCTAGGGCCTTTATTAGTCTGATTGGAATGTCATCTGGACCCGTTGCTGTTCCTGCTGGAATCTTACTTTCCGCTCTGTCCCATTCTCCTATAGTAGTTCCCATTGTTTCGGCTCTCTCTTCCTCCTGCACTTTACTGTAATTGCTGTTCTCCAGTTTTTTGTTTGGTTCCAACTCCGAGCTTCTTCCAAGCTAAATGCACTCATTGTTGCCAATCGAGTCGATAAAAACTGAAACCAAGACAAAATATTTTTTGGGCGCACATTTTGCGATTTGGAGCAGAATGTTGCGAGGTGTTGGCTGTGGCGCAGTTTCCGCAAAATGGCGCAGGAGGCGCAGACAAATGCGCCTGGGGCAAAATGGCGCAAATGGCGCGCGCGTTCCACCCCTGCAGGAGACTCCGGCCGCGTCGTACCGCGAATGCGTTGTAAACAAGAAAAGCGCCCGGGCCACTACAATTCACAGATAAGCGGCGAAATCAGGGCCCCCCTTTGCCTGACGATCACATTGAACGCCGAGAAGCTGGTGGAAAGGACTGTGCCTCGAGCTCTGGTATACTTAGACAATACAAGGAAACATCAACGGCCGGGTCATGGGCACCTTGCAGTGTGTACTTACATCTCGAAACTATGCCGAAATGCAGACAGGCGGAAAGCTCGGACACAGACGCCAGCGGCCAGCCTACGCACCGACATCCCCTGTGACTAAATTTCAGAACGTGAAAGGGCACTTCTTAAACCTGTAGCAGACGATGCCGTTGATACACCCGTAGCAGACGAAATACTCGGCGAACGCGGGCGGCACGGACGACCAGCGGCGCAGCGGAGTGATACAGAAGTGCACGCGCGAGATCGTGTGACCTAATGCAGGCGTGTGATTGGCTCCCGGCCACACGTAGCTCTGGATGTGCTCGGACGGAAGCTGAAATGAAGTATAGAACGCGTTTCCAACTGGCGCGTCAACCGCATCTAAAAAGTGGCCCCTCGATTTCCACTCAACGACCTCATAAAAGCGTCACGCTGTCGTCGGTCGCAACCCTGGCGGTCTCGTGGCAGCAGTGGTGTATGTAGCAGACGCTTGTTCCGCCGCAGGTCACCCAAGCAGCACAGATTTGGCCAATCATTGGCCAATGGCTGGCAATGGTCCTTCGGCCAGTGGCCAGACAGTGGCCAGCCATTGGCCGATAATGGCCTTCTCTGGCCATGGGCCAAGCCACTGGCCATCGGCCAAACATTGGCCGATGAATGGCCTACCTTTTGGCCATTGGCCAAAAGACCATCGCCAGCCATTGGCCAATTCTTGGCCAAAAATCCGTGCTGCTTGGGCACTCTCCGGCTCGACAGCCCAAGGACGCTTTGGCAGCCAGGAGTCGGGAGCCCTGCGACGACCGCGCCGCTCATACTTGCTGCCGTGACTTACGGCGCCGACCGATGGGATCGCGACATTCCGACAGCGTGACAAGCCGGCTCCCGTGACATCATTTGTTGCCACTTTGGGACCGCTTTCGGCATACGGGCGGAAGCGGAATCGCCAAACGTGCCAGCCAAAGACACGTCCCGGGCACCCTAGTGGCTCCTCGGTGTCCCACCTGTCCTGGTGCTGCTGCGGCCTCCCGGCGACGCACGCCAGCAGGCTGGGCAGCAGCTCGGCCTGCCGCGCCTTGTCCAGCCGCCGGGAACCCCAGCTTCAGGTAGATCATAGAGAAGTTGAGGACGAAGGAGCTGGAGTTGGGGTCCTTGTACTGCTGGAGCAGCGGCTCCACGGGCAGCTGGACGCGCGGCCGCGACTCAGGCGCTTGTTCACGTGCACCAGCACTTCCATGACCTGAAAGGCCGGGACCGAGGTGCCACATGTTAAAGGGGCAGTGCGGCCATTTTAACGCTGAGAGTTTGCCGCTCGTATTTTTTATTGACCCGAATTCATGTTGTACGAAATCACATAAAGCACCGACTTATGAAAAAATAGAAGTGCCTAATGAAACTCGCTAACAAAACAATCAATGCCAGTAAACTAGTGCAGGCAAGTAACAAAAGTCGACGACAATAAAGATATAATGAAACTGCGTAAACCATTAACGTGAAATACTAATACAAATATTGTCACGGATACACGAAACAAATTCTTTAATAATACCAACAACAACAACATAGCCCTAAATATCACCGAAAACCATTTCTATAGTTAACAACATTAACTACAAACCTAAGGCTTTAATACCACGAAATATGCTGATGTCGGGGTAAATTATAAATCATTGGACCGATTGAGCGAGCAATTTGTAAAACCATCAGTAGTTGCATAATCGAATATGATTTGAGGAGGTTATTTTACTCCATAACAGTCCTGGGGAAAAACAAGTACTGATAAGGTTTATCGTTCACTTTTTCTGCCACCCTCTACCCAGTGTGGCCTTTCCAGAGACTTCTGGATTGACGAAGAAATATGTACTTGAGTGCAATTATATTATCTTGGCAACATTCCCCGAAACGCTGCAATGCCGCAATGTATGTGCAAAGAAAAAAAATTCATTATTTCCCAATCTACAACAGATCTATGGCCAACCTTACGTGACGCTCTAGACACGCCCGCTCTAAAACGCATTCTGCGATAAAGCTCCAAGCTTTACAGGGAAAAGTCTATATCTACAGCCTCATTTCGTGTTACACTGGAACGAAGCCCACTCTGATCTGTCCGTGAGGCCACATCTTCTTTTAGGAGAAGTAGCCTCACGCATCATTTCATTTTCTATTTAACAAGCTTGATGTATCTTAAGAAAACTGTAGTAATGAGGGAGAATTGAGCTAGTTGGTATATAGACAACATATTAAAACAGTGCACGAGCAGATACAATTGGCAGCACTCTGTCCTATGTGTTCTCTTCTCTTTCTCCTGTTTGTGGGCTGTTTTAATATGTTGTCTTCAGAAAACACAACACAGAAGTGTATTCGCTCTAACTCTCACATTTGTCAATGTATAAGTCACTGTTCTGTTTTTCTGAAATTTATGTTATGTGCATCTTACACAACAGTGCAGCTTATATGCCTATTTTCTATAAGTATAACCCTTAACTGTGGAAATTGGCCTCGGAGTTATTATTCTCATTCAATTCGTTGACAAGAATATTGAAGCTTACTCTTACTTGCACATATATTGTGATCATAACACACAGATGCAGGCCTTAAAATGTGGTTTCGCCATGCCAATCGTACAAATATATAGGTGCGACTTATAAAAAAGTGACTTATTTATACAAATGTTGCAACATATATACCAACTTTTTATGAAAATACCGTTTATAAGGGTGCGACTTCCAGACCGGAAAATGTGAATTTGAAAGTCCGAACAAGCAAAGATGCCTTGCCAACGCTAAAATATGAACAGAAAAATAAAAAACGTGGATAAAAAAACACGGGAGTTTGCGGTACCCCTCAAGAAAAGAGGATCCTAAAGCGCGAGTGTAGCAGAAAGTACAAGAGCAAGCTCTGGGCTTCCGAAGTCGCAGTCGGGGCTCTTTCTTAGAGGGGCGGCAAACGGGCCAAATGCAGACCTGGACACGCGCTAGCGCAGAAAACAAGCCCAGCAATCCACGTTTTCCAAGAAAATCTCGAACAGAGAGAAAATCACAGTTCAGATATGCTTGATTCCAGTCGAGCAGGCCTGTGTTCGCAAGTACGGCGAACCAGAAAACGCTCGCGCTAATGCACGAACACAACAATGAAAGCGCCCCGAGACGCTCTTATGGAAGGAAATACGGGACAAGGCACTTTGGCTTGAATGGAGCTCCAAAAACTCTTCAGCGCCGAGACCTGCCCCGCTTTCCAAGATCTTTGCAGGCTGGAGTGACGAAAGTAATTGCAACGTACGCCGTTGCTTTTTAAATCTCCCCATCTAACTTTGTGATCAGGTAATCCATGAAATGAAGGAACCTGGGACGCTAAAAATGCTCTTCCGTGCTTCCAGTGGGAATGTTAGAGCGGTAACGTTGCCGACTTGTTACTCGCGGCTTCTAAATTTCGACTTCAGCTGTCTCGGCCATTTAATGGCTGCTTGGAATATTGCCAAGTGTTTGAGCATAAATGCTTGCTCTAATTTTGCAATTTTTTAGTGTGTTACTGTTCAATTTTTTATGACAGGATAGCTGTCTTTTTTGTTTTGTCTGGCCGACGCGTTGGTAATGCAGTGGTAACTCAAAAAGCGGAAAGAGTTATGTGCTGTAAGGAAGCTTTTAAAGTTGGTGGGCCGCAACTACGGTAGAACAGTGAGCCACCATGCCTGTATTCCTGTAAATGAAGTCTGCTCCGTTTTGGAAAATGACAATGCAGCTTTACCCGTTTTTCTTAACATCGCCTCCCTAATCTTTGCGCAAGCGTCCGTGCAGACCGAGTTCACCCTCGCTTCGTCATTCGTCATTGGGGTGGGGGAGGGGGAGGGGGGCAATGATGCCGGTGAACCCCTCCCGAAATAAAATCCTGGCTACGCCACTGATCAGGCTTTAGCCGACAGAATCCTATCTAACCTACCCAAAGGCGGAAATCGAGGAACCACAAATGAGGACGGGGTAAACACACCAGTCAGAGATACACTGCAGATGCCACATAGCCAAAGGAGCAAAAAAATAATGCCGAAATCTCAGCTGTCGCTACGCTGATTCTCGACAAAATGCGTTAGCATTTAGCACAGGGGTTCGTTGTCCCGAAAAAGCCACTCTGTTGTCCCGGGCGTCGGCGATTTCGAATGCAGCCACCACACCTTCCCTTGATCGCCGCCTACAGTATGCATACCAAAAAATAACGCAGAAGCGCCCACTATTCACATCTCCCAAACTTGGAAATTCTGCAAATTATATGTTAGGGCACAATTTGACCGGACAAGCTGCCCATGCGTAGATTAACCCAGTTTTCAGTGTGCGGTATACTGTTGTCTTCAGGGAGTCGGTTCCGTTCTACCGGGCGACGGTGGTTCCAGTATGCAGCCACCACAGCTTCCCTCAATCGCCGCCTACGATCCCCGCATACTGTTGTCTTCAAAGGGCCAATCTTTCCTTCCGGGTGTCGGTGGTTTTCGCACAAACGGCGTCGTCACTGCGTTTCGGTTTTACGTTGTCGTGTATGTTGTGCATACTGGGGAAACGAAACCATGTGCCTACGCCCCGGTGCGTCAACGGCGGCGCAGAGAATGAGGTGGACTTAACGAGCTAACGAACGGAGCGAAAGAACTGTGCATACTGGGGAAACGAAACCATGTGCCTATGCCCCGGTGCGTCGACGAGCGGCGCAGAGGGAAGTGAGTGGACTTAACGAGCTAACGAACGGAGCGAAAGAGCACAGCAGGAGCCGCGCGGCCTCAAAAGGCTAGCTCCAGTCCAAACCAAAGATGGCTGCATGCACCAAAGCAAGTGCTGACGCATTTATGTACAGGGTGAAACAAGGAGACGGCAGGCTCTTTAAATCGACCGGAAAATTCGGTTTCTTAACCTATCGCGCTACGACTTTGTGCAGCGTTGCCCACAGATGGTGCATTTTTTTTGTAAAATTTGCAAAGAACGAACTTATTTGAGGGAAAAGTAAAGAAAGAAAAAGGCTTAGCTCCTATGGAAACGCAGCGACGCCACTGGTCTTCAAACAAAACGGCGCCGTTTCGCACGGGAGACAAGAGATGGCGCAACGAACGCCGCCAACGAACGAGCATACGGCGCCGAGAGCCGGCACTTTAGCAGACGATCCTTTCGACTCAAAGAGCGGCTCGCGTTCCGCAGGCGGCGACAGTCGCAGAAACAAAAACAGGCGCGATAACAACAAGGAACTGCAGTTCCTTGTCTGCTGAACACGACGGCTCTCTGCGTCGTCTGCTCGTTCGTTGGCGGCAGTTGGCGTCGCGACCGCTTGCGCCATCTCTTGTCTTCCGTGCGAAACGGCGCCGTGTTGTTTGAAGACCGGTGGCGTCGCTGCGTTTCCATAGGAGCTAAGCCTTTTTCTTTCTTTACTTTTTCCTCAGGTAAGTTCGCTCGTTGCAAATTTTACAAAAAAATGCACCATCTGTGGGCAACGCTGCACAAAGTCGTAGCGCGATAGGTTAAGAAACCGAATTTTCCGGTCGATTTAAAGGCCTGCCGTCTCCGCTGTTTCACCCTGTATATAAAAAAAATAGCATTTCAAAACAGAGTTTAGTGGTCTCACAAAAACATCTGAACGCTACAAATGAGTGGCTTGGAGCTGATACGTCTAAAAAGCTGCAAGAGGCGGTTGAGTATCGCTAAGCGTCCGTGTTGTGATCAGTCCGAGTGTGCTGCGGCCTTCTTCCAAAGGTGTCGGCGGAGGGTGTCAGCAGCGGACTCACCTTCTTGCGCACTCCCTCCTGCGTGCTCGAGAGCTTCAGCAAGATTGGCAGCAGGAATTTGCCCAGGATGCTCTCGAATTGCTCGTCCGTCTCGGCGGTCACGATTCGCAGGAACACACGCTCCAAGAGCACTGACAGCGAAAGAGAACGAGCGCCGCGTGTGAGTCCCCAACCTGAGCGAAAACGCCGAGCACCTAGTGTATATTTCGCCCGCCCGGTAATTCGCGAGAATGCGGAAACAAACAAAAAAAATCGCGATTTGACAACTTGCGTTTTCGGATTTTACGCTTCAAGAGGTTCTCGCTCGGTGGCATTGCCGCGAAAAACAAAAGTGACTTTAGGCGCGACGCCACAAATTGCTCGTTGAGAGTTTAATAGCTCGAGACTGCTTTTCGGGAGATGTTTAGAAGCATGTCAATAAAAATAGAGGATGCCGCTCACCGATATCGTTCTGCGCTTCCGCCATGACTGCTTGTTTGTGTGCGGATTGGATTGGCTTGTATTAAGTTAGTTACGGGGGTTACAGCAAGCATCCAGTCCATCCAGTGGTACCAGTGGTACTGCAGCGATTTTTGCATCCAGATGGCACAACGCTCCTAAAGTGAGCCGATTCAATTTCGCGGTAACGCGGTAACAGATTGTTTTATAGAGAAATCTCTTATATATGATAATTTGTTATCCACAAAATGGCGGCGTGCGCGAACTACAGGGGGCGTTTCTCTAGCTACCATCATCATCGTTTTTGACGTCACGGGTAGGACAGACTGGGACAGATAGGACAGAACGCGCAGATCTTGGATCCTTCGGCTCGTGAGCTCGCTTCATACGCTTTTTGGGTAACGTGCGGCAAAGCCTGTTTCACGTGTGTTTATTTGGTGAACTAATATTTGTAGTAGTACATTTTACCAAAGCTTGAAACTGTAGTCGTGCTAACAAACACCTTTGGCTCTGAGGTGTCGAAGCGCTGGGATGGTGCATGGTGTGCTGCTCTCTACCCCAGTACCAAAAGCTGGATGATGAACAGAGAATATCCAGCGCTTTACCCTCACTATGCATCTACCACAGTGAATAGGGTGTATTTTTTATTATAATTTGGACAAAATGAAACAGACAAAGAATGTGCCGTCAAATTAAAAATAGGAAAGCAAAATTCGAGAAGCTCTTGCGTGTGTAGTAAACACTTCAGTGAAAGTGACCCCGTGTATCCTGTTGGTTCCAATGTGTTCTGTGAGTGTTGGTCTCTTATTGCAACAGCATTGGCATCCTCGTGATCAACACTCAACACTACCTCTCTCAATTCTTTTCCCCCTCCTCTCCTTTCTGCAGTGGTCACATTTATTCATTATTCTGTCTGTTTATGTTCCTGCAGGTGGTGTGGGCTGGCAGGCGCTCTGCGTAAAGGTTCTCAGCTGTCTGTCCGGGCCCACACACCACCACCTGCATCCTTTGAAGTAAAATAAAATTATTAATATTACTATTTATTTTTGAATTTTGTAAAACAGGAAACAAATATTTCCTCAAAGTAACTGGCAGAAAGAAGCGGTGGTTGGCTTCCGGAGTCAGTTCAACTAAATCCCCGATTATTCATTCGGTCGATGCGTAACTTGCGACGCCCCTCACAATCAAGGTCTTTTAAATCTAGCAAGTCGGTGACACCTCAGCATCTCAAAAAATTAGGTATACACCTGCAATAGTTCACTACCGCTTAAATGTCTAATTTTGCGGACCTAATGCATAATGCGCTATGCGCTTCTCAGCGAACGATTTTGAATTTGGAAACAATTCTAAGTAAAAATTGGATAGAACAAATTAATCCATCGCATGAATTAAATGCCGGGCCATATCAAACAATTCAAGAATTTCTGAAAATTTCTGCGTTTCTTTCGAGTAGAAGCCGCGATGTGACAAACTTTTTTGACACATATATGATGCGGGAGGAGCTGAGCGTAAGTTGTTGACGAGCATTTGCTCGTCAGTAGCTGCTGAGTCACTCTTGGATAGAAGCGTCGGTATTGGCAAGCTCAATGCAGCTAAAACAAGTGTGCAGCGTTTTTTAACACAATGTGAGCGTGTGCACAGCTAAGAGAGCACGACATTTACTCTGGTGAATGCAAAACCTTTCTGCACAACAGCCTCCACAGATTAAAAAGAAAGAATCAGAGAGGCTGTGAATTGCCGACGCACGCCGCACAAGCTGCAATGTGAAGTTCCAGGCTTTGTTTTGAACATTTTCAAGTTTTTTTTTTTAATAAAAAAACAATTTTGAGGCGCTAGCTGTTATTTATTTTAAAGATCACTCACGAAAACGTCTTACAAATTGCGTTAATAAATAAAGCGTTTTTAATCGACATAGATGCAAACTAACATAGACACTCCGTGCTTTGGCATAGCACGTCGTCTGCTTGCATCCTACCAGCTCCGTCACAGGAGTGTGCCCGCGAGGTGGTGCCATCAAAACATCTCATCGCCAATATGCTGAGGTCTGGGAAAAATGCGTCCTCACATGTCGACAGCAGACTCCCCATTGGTTGTGGAAAGTATGGATAAACAAAAATAAAGAGGGGTCAAGTATGAATAAATAAAAACAAAACGAGGGGGCAACCAGCGTGAGTCAGCCTTCCTTCGCATTATTAGATAGTGAGATCCTGATCCCTTTTATCATCTCTAGGCATCGTCCTCCAGGTCGTCCTAGGCATTGTCCTTGAGGTCGTCCTAGACATTGTCCTCAAGGTCGTCCTAAAAGCCATCCTCGAGGTCGTCCTAAAAGTCGTCTAGGAGGTCGTCCTCATGCGTCCTCCTAGAAGTCATCCTTGAAGTTGTCCTCGAGGTCGTCCTAGAAGGATCGTCCTTGAGGTCATCCGAGGTCGTCCTAGGCGTTGTCTTCGAGGTCGTCCTAGACGTCATCCTCGAGATCGTCCTAGAAGTCGTCCTGATGTCGTCCTCGAGGTCGTCCTAAAAGTTGTCCTTGAGGTCATCCTAGACGTTGTCCTCTAGGTGGCATCCTCGAGGTCGTCCTAGACGTTGTCCTTGAGGTCGTCCTAGATGTTGCCCTCTAGGCATCATCCTAGACGTCGTAAAGATAACAGCTTTGCTGGTCCTCCATCTTCACATGAAGTGGATCCAGAGGGCGCTACGATTTTTTCAACTTGGCAGATTGATCAATTAGTTTGTTCGATCTATTGCCGATTACAGTGCGGGTGAAAAAATTGCTATAAATGTGAAGTTTAACAACTTTTTATTGCTGTTATCCCCTCCATACTATGGGCTGTCTCAAATAGCCGCCAGGCTCTTTAAATCGACCTCAAAAATCAGTTCCCCTATCGTGCTATGATTTTGTGCAGCGTTGCCCAAAGGTGGTGCATCTTTTTTTCTATAAATTTTGCAAAGAGCAAACTTGCCTGAGGAAAAAGTAAAAAAAGAAAAAGGCTTAACTCATTAACTTCACTGCGCAGTGAAGTCATCGATCTTCAAACAAAAGGGCACCGTTTGTCATGAGAGACAAGAGATGGTGCAAGCGGTCGCGATGCCAACTGCCGCCAACGGGCAAGCATACGGCGCTGAGAGCCGGCGTCAAATAGCAGACAATATTTTCGACTCAAAAGCGGCGCAAGCTTTTTCGATATCAGTTGCCAATGCACGATTTTATCATCCTTACTAATAAAACACATTGAATGGGCACATAGTTGATTAAAAAAATTATTTGTTGGGTTATCTTGACTGGGTTTTTTGGGGGCCACTTATGTCGTCTGCTTGGCAGTTCCTTGTTGTTACCGTGCCTGTTTTTGGTTCTGCGACTGTTGCCGCCTGCGGAACGCAAGCCGTTTTTAAGTCGAAAATATTGTCTGCTAATGACGCCGGTTCTCGGCGCTGTATGCTCACTGGTTGGCGGCAGTTGGCGTCGCGACCGCTTGCGCCATCTCGTCTCCCGTGCCATACGGCGCCCTAATGTTTGAAGACTGGTGGCTACGCTACGTTTCCATAGGAGCTAAGCTTTTATTTTCTTTTTACAGCAGAGCTGTTAAGGGCTAGTTTCCCGAGTATCGTGTCCGTCAGCAAACAAATAGAGATACAAAACTCTGGACAGCTACCGCCATCTATGAGCGACGACAGCAACGAGACATCCAGCTTGCTGGTTGTTTGGTTGCCGCCGTTGCTCATAGATTGCGCAACCTTTCCAGCCTTTTTACTCTGGCTTGCCTACTTGCGGCCGGCCATTACTTCATTCCCACCCTAGTACAGCTTCGCTGGTCTTCCTCCTTCGTCAGAGTGGAAAGGTGAAAGTTTTTATTTTTTCCTCAGGTAAGTTCGCTCTGTGCAAATTTTGTAGAAAAAATGCACCATCTGCGGGCAACGTTGCACAAAATTGTAGCGCGATAGGTTTTTGCAGTCGATTGAAAGAGCCTGGCTGCTACTTAAGACACCCTGTAGAACTATAAAACAGCATAATTACTTTTAGTCAAAAAAGCTTTATCTGATTTCTCGTTCGTGTTCCGACTTATAATTGCAAAAGGACATAACTTCTCTAGTTTCAATGCCCTTCTTTTGCGTTTCAATCTTGTTGCAATAAAACGCTGCGTAGCTGACGAACGAAGTGGGAGGTAGAAATCAAGCTCAACACCGATGTGCTCGTGTTTAGCCCGATAAAGACCAACTGAACTCACTGACGTCGCGCTACTGCTGTGGGACTGCTGCCTGTACTGCGCATGCACAAATGCTTCACTCCTCCCAACTTCGCTTTCTGCACACGCACAGTGCCCACACCAGGTGTGGGCAAAGCAGGCTTGTTTGTAAATACCGTGTTGGTGTATAAATCTTTCTTACTTGATTATTCATTGATTGATATACAAAACAAATGCACATAAAAATCATAAAATGATAGACAAACGGTAAATAAAAATATTTTCAGGACTATTTTTGCGGAAAGGTCTGATTTAAATTGTCATAGCAAAACTAGTCTTGTTTAAATTACAATTTAAAGAATGACGTTTTAGCGAACGGCAACGTTTTAGCGAATAACAGGGGCATGTGTTAACCCCTCCCCTCACGTGCTGAAATTACTTTGCTTCACGGCGGCAATGTGCGGCGGCTCATTACAAAAATGTTAACCCACTTTGTTCACCCGTAAACGCCGCTTCCCTGCTATTTGCTAAAGTGCCATTCGATGAAACTTTGGCGTTTGCCAAAAACGTCAATTGATCAAGCGAGTGCCTCCCTAAATTAAATCAGTGATTTTAATTCTTTTCCCTTTGGGAAGGCGGCACCGAAGCCGTCATTATCCCCCAGGACGAGAAGAAACAAACGAGAAAAACTTTCAGCATGTAGACAAGGTAGGAATCATGTGCAATTTGCGAACTGTTTTCCAATTCTCAGTATATAATATGGACTATGTTGCTACGCCCACATAATCGACGGCAGGGATGTGATCATTCTGCGTGAAAGGCCATTGTTGTCAGAAGATACCATTCCCACGATCCTTACGAATCTCTGGACATACCTGATAAAAATGACATTAAAACCAAACACCGAGAAGTAAAGTCGAAATAAAAGCCACGCAACGACCCAGTGCGCAAAGCCACGCTCGACCCGCCTCCCGCTACCTATGTCGGTGAAACTGGACGAGACGATGCAAAAAATTGTAGAGCCCCTCCACTTCACGTAAAGATGGGGGACTAGCGAAGCTGTTATTTTTACGACGTCTAGGACGATGCCTAGAGGACGACGTCTAGGACAACCTCAAGGACGACTTCAAGACAACCTCAAGGGACATCTAGGACGACCTCGAGGACAACTTCTAGGCCAACTTCTAGGATGACGCCTAGAGGACGACCTCTCGGACAACGTCTAGGACAACCTCAAGGACGCCGCTTAGAGGACGACCTTTCGGACGTCTAGGATGACCTTGAGGACTATGCCTAGAGATGATAACAAGGGATCAGGGCCTGACTAATAAAGTCAAGGATGGCTGACTCAAGCTGGTTACCCCCTTTTTTGTTTTTATTCATTCATATTGACCCCTCTTTTACAGTGAAGCTGTTAAGGGCTAGTTCCCCCACTATCGTGTCCATGGACAAGCGGCGTGTCGACTCAAACCTCCAGACAGCTACTGCCATCTATGAACGACAGCAGCAACCTTTTCAGCCTTTGCAATCTGGTTTTCACCAGAGTGGAAAGGCTGAATTTCTCTAGGCGTCATCCTAGAGGTCGTCCCAGACGTCATCCTTGAGGTCATCCTAGACGTCGTCCTAGAAGTCATCCTTGAGGTCGTCCTAGACGTCCTCCTTGGGTCATCCTACAAGTTGTCCTTGAGGTTGTCCTAGACGTCCCTGAGGTCGTCCTAGGCGTCGTCCTTGAGGTCGTCATAAAAGTCGTCTTTGAGGTCGTCCTCTAGGCATATCCTTGAGGTCTGCTTAGACTTCGTCCTCGAGGTCATCCTAGACGTCATCTTGGAGGTCGTCCTAGGCATCGCCCTCTAGGCGTTGTCCTCGAGGTCGTCCTAGAAGCCATCCCTGGAGTCGTCCTTGAGGTTGTCGTAAAGTCGTCCTTGAGGTCGTCCTCCAGGCGTCTCCTTGAGGTCGTCCTAGACTTCGTCCTCGAGGTCGTCATAGAAGTCGTCCTCGAGGCCGTCCTTTAATTTGTCCTTGAAGTCGTCCTAGACGCTGCCCTCTAGGGGGCGTCCTCGAGGTCGTCCTAGAAGTCATCTTTGAGGTCGTCCTAGACGTTGTCCTCTAGGCATCGTCGTCCTAGACAAAAAATAACAGCTTCGCTGGTCCTCCACCTTCCTGTGAAGTGGAAGGGCTCTACAATTTGTTTTCATTTATTCATACTTACCACAACCAATGGGGAGTTTTCTGTCGAAATGTGAAGACACATTTTTTCCCAGACCCTAGCGGATAACAGCTTCGCTGTAAAATGGTTGTCGTTCAGTACCTGTGTCAGGTAGATGACGCGAGAAACAGCCGTTCCAGCGGATGAACGAAATTCTCTCCTAGCGCTAACTACTAGACCATTAGTTACCAGACTTTTACGGCACACTCTACCGTATCTGTTTTGTCCAAGGAATCGGTTGTCACATCTGAGAAGGCTGTGGTGTCTGTCTGCAACAGGCTATCGGACGCCGACATAACCAAAAGGGCGGCTGGCAGGTTCACCTGGCCGGCAAGGACTCGTACCGCGGCTGACGTCGCATCATAGTTATCTTTCAACGTAGGAATAGATTTCCACAGCGTCAACCCGTTCGCTTCAACGTCGGCGACGGGTCCATATTCACAGAGAAAGTCCATGTCCTGCACGACATCCTGCGAGCTGTCCTGAAGAACGACAAAGTTCAGGACAGGTCTCGCCCTAAATTATGACGCGAGTGGTGCACCTTCTCAATGGTGTGACGAGATGACTGCCGGCGGTTCATACTTGCAGGCCATCCCACGGTGTCGTCACTTTCCGAAGGTGGCGGCGAGAGAGCTTCCCACACAAAACGAAACAGTCTGCTTTGCTGCAGTGAGTGCCATCGCTGCATCGTGGCCTTCGATGGCAACGTCGAGGTTGTTCGACATCGTCACAAAAGCGTCGTTCCAATGAGTCTCGTTGCTAGTGTGGGAGCCCTCCGACATTTGTGGAGGATATTTGCATCGTTTGTCCTCAGCAACACAACCTGCCAGTATTGCCGCACTTAGTTTTCCCAGCAAGGCAGGGGAGACAGGCTTTCCCGGCAGGTCCCATGAAGAGGTGATGCAGGGCGTCGCGGTGAAGGCGAGCGATATCCTCGGCGGGAAGACAGCTCCAGAGATGTTGAGCGGCATAGGTAGTCCTCGACGTCCTGAGGTCGCTCTCAAGGGCATGGCCGAGGGTCATTGGGGGCAAACCCTCGAATGCCTAGCTGGCGGTCTGGGCAGGTCCATAACGCATGAGCAAATGACGTTTTAGCGAACAGCTATTCGAGCGAATCGACGTTTTAGCGAATTACTGGGGCGCGTTAACCCACCCGCCCACGTGCATTCACACCGCTCCAGGGCGACAGTGCGAAGCCGGTTTATTACAAAAATGTTAACCCATCTGCCCCGCCCGCAAACGCTGCTTCATGGCGGCCGCCCATTCGCATCTTTCGACGAAATGTCGGCATTCACTAAAACGTTGTTCGAGCAACTGAGTGCCACCCTGGTAAGGGCATTGTCGGTAAACGTGGTCCACTTCCCCGCAGTGGTAGCACAATGGGCGTCGGTCGGCCGTCTTCCAGACGTCGGTCTTCCTGGGTGCAGGTTGTTTTGGGCGAATGTACCGAGCCCGTCCTTCGTGCCGTCGGGAGTACTGTGGTGCTAGAGGCTCGTGGCGTAAAGGCGCACATACAGGCAAATGGGTGGCAGTGGTGGGCAACGCCATTGCGGCATAGGTCAGTGTCGGTTCCTCAAAGGCTAAAATGTCGACGGGAGCCTGCGGCTTGAAGGCTTGCAATACTACTTCTCGAACGACCTCGGCGATCGAGAGCGAACCCAGGCGTTTGGCAGAAGGAACCAGCTTCTCGAGCACCTCCTGGATGACGCCGCGGATAATCTTGCGGACATTCGGGACACTGATGCTGACGTCGCAGATGGACGGCGTGAAGCCAGCGACGCCGGGAAGTCGCTGGTAGTGATTGGCTCTCGCAAGGAGGGCGCGTTCGATGCTCGATGCCTCCATCACGAAAGTCTCGACGGTCGCAGGTGGGTTGTGCACAAGGCCTCCAAAGATGCTATCTTTGACCCCCGGATGAGGATCCTCAGATTCATCACTTCGGAAGCTTCGGGATCAGCTCAGCTGCCGAGTCGAAGCATGTCCTCGACGAAGCTGTCGACGCTCTTGTAGGTACCTGGAACCCTTGCCTTGGCACGTTCTCGTCGCTGCTGGGTCGCGAACACTAGGCGGAGCTCATCGCTGCATGCTTCCCAGGTGGTGATCGTCCCCTCGTGGTTTTCATACCAGGTACGTGCCGCTTTTTCTAGAGAGAAGTAGACATCCTGCAGGCATTGCTCAGACGTCCACCCATTGTGCCGGGCCACTCGCTTGTGCCGGTTGACCCAGTCCTCGATGTCTTCGTAGACGTCACCACGGAAGGAAACAGACGTCCAAAGGTGCGACAGGCATGACGACGACAGAGAGGGCGGTCGAAGCCAGCAGCGTCATCGTCTTGTTCTTCTTGGGCTTGAAATTAAGTACCCCTCACCTCCACCAGAAATGTCACAGATGAAGGCGAAGAGACAATCAATAATTCACTGGAAATAAAGACTTAATCGGCGAACTTGTGCCAGAAACAAAAGGAACAACAAACGTCGAGAAGGCGGCAGCAGCGAGCCACGGTGCTTCAGCATGACAGTTGGCTAGCGCGAGAGTGAACGAATCGGCAAGACTGCGCTCGACTTCTAATCTACTACACTGGGTATCTCGAAGTTTCAACCTAGAATGTTCAACTGACTATACTCCGTTCCGTAATAACATGGCAAACTGTGGAGGCTGCAACCCCCGCGACCTAATAAGGGCATTGGAGCAAGGCACCCGACAACACTCCATGGTCCAGGCCACGGAAGCCTCGTCACCGCCACAGCAACAGCGCAGTCCACAACAGAAAAGTAGTTCTGGGCTCCTTTTTCGGCAATTTTAGCTCGCACGATTGCATGTCTATCGACACTATGCTACAAAACACGAAAGAAAGGCGAAGACTGTTACTTTTCAATGATACCCAATTCAGATTAACCCTTTTTCGAGAACAACGTGGCTTTTGAATGATGTTTGAATGACCACAGACCCTGCAATCTACTGTTTCCTCTCAAAAAGTCACCCCGGCATTAGCACCCGCCACAGATTCGCCGCTAAATTGAGAGTTTGCCTGTCTCATGAAGTGTTCCCAAAGAACTCGCTACTCTAGCAGACGGCAATGTTGAGGCGGTGGACGTTCATCCGAAGTTGGTTTCTTAGGAGACGAGTCTTGACCAGCAGACAGCCGGTTCCTCCGGCTCTGGGCCTCGCGTTTGGCGCAGGAACACAAACGCTCGCGTGACGTGGTGTCACGTGCCTCGCACACTCTTATTGGTCACGGGGGCAGTAGCCTCCACAGTTCACCAAGTTATCGTGAGACGGATTATGGGCAAGGTCATTTTGGCCTCATTTTTTGCACTCAAAGTAAGGCCCAGACAACATACATGGTCCTCAACTGGTCGGAACGTCCTCATCCAGTCATGTACATCCTGAGGACATCCTCAGGTTGTCTTGTAGGGGACAATTCTTAAGCACGGTCTTCAGATTGTCTCATTGAAGAACGGTTCATTGAAGAACGCAACTGTGGTGCCACATACCAAGCATAAAAACGAAACCAGCGGAACAATATGAAACTAATTAACAAGAAAAGTTTTAGGTTTTTAAATATTTTAAATAAACAAATTTAAATTAATTTCATTTATTTAAAAATATCTAAAACATTTGTTACACCTAAGTTTAGTGCATATTATACTTATTCATTGTGGAAGTTTCTAAATAGGCTAAATCAGTATGAGACGCCAACCGCAACCGTTTGAAAGCGCGAGCCAATCGCACGAAAGAAATGGCATTTTCCCAACGTATCCTGTCATAGAGTTTTCAAAAAAGAGCAGAAAGCTAGGAAAAGGATAAGCAGATCTCAATTTTATTTTCGTCACATCTTGGGCGCAGTTTGTTAACAAAGGTTAACGCTTTAACGTCCGCTCAGCTCATCTCCTGTCCGGCGTTCGTTCTACTAAGTGGAAAAAATGAAGGGCTTTGCAGGAGGCGCTCGTCCCGCCTTGCTTAACCTGCAACAGGGTATAGTAGCACAGCAGACAGCACTTGCCCAGGACCTCAAACTTAGCTATCGATGAACTTTTCTGTACTTAAACACCAATCCTCTTCTAGCAAAATAAAGTGTCGCCGCTGTGCCTACACTTAGTGTTGCAGTCCATCGAACATCTCTATAAACAGCGGCGGAAGACAAAAGTGGTCTCCACCGGGAATGCAGGCAACAGCGGACCTCCCCACTAAGACTGCTATACTCCATTTGCCGTCAAGATTGACGGGGAGACGTAAGCTTTCTTCTCGCTGGACCAATCGATCGCCCGCCTTTGATCGCCTTACCCCACTCTCTGTGCAATGCAAAGTTGAGAGAGCCGATCACGGGGCACGAGACAGACGGTTGACCAACACAACGAGCATGTAGCTTCCAGCAAACAAAGTTTAGTGGACGCAGCCGTGAGCCACCAGGTCGCCCTTCTTCGCGAAAGACTTCCCGCACACCCCGCAGACGTACGGACGCCCGTCCGTGTGCTTTCGCATGTGCCTGACGAGCTGGTTTGCCGCTGGGAACCTCTGCCCGCACATTTCGCACCCGAACGGCCGCTCGCCAGAGTGCCTCCGCTGGTGCTCCACCAGGCTGGTCTTCTGCGAGAAGGCACTGCCGCACATCTGGCACCAGAACGGCTTCTCCCGCGTGTGGACCCGCTCGTGCCGGGCCACATTGGTTCTGTCGCTGGTGTAAGGGCAGAAGCGACACTGGTGCTGGCCTCCTTTCCACCGGTGCACCAACCTCCGGTGCGCCGACAGGTGACTCCGAGAGGAGAACGTCGCGCCGCACTGGGGGCAGCTGAAGCCGCCGCCCGTCGCCGCGCAGGCGGCGTTTCCGAGCTCTGTTGGGAGACAGCAAAGTTGCTCGTTCACGGCTCTACTGGAAGACTGTTTCTGCCTTGCAGGAAGCCTTCCCATAGTGATTGAATTCTCGCACTATGCTCTCCCGCTTGCCCAGAGGAGAGACTCTGAGGGTTAAACGCCTCCGATAACAGGTCGTAATCCTGGATTTTCGACCTCATTTAAAGGAACAAATACACGGAGGGGACACGAGGGTTGCGTCACCAGTTCGAGGTTCGAGTATGTGCAACTATACTCTGTTTCACCTTGTGTTGTACCGCAGGAAAGGCTACAAGCGCGAGCTTCTTGCTCTATGGCACACCTCGGCGGCACAAGCTCTGTGCACCAAGGGCAGCTGCCAACGCTATGAGCTCGCGCTTCTAGCCTTCGCTGCGGTACAACATAAGGTGAAACGGAATATAGCGGTGTCACTCGGTGCTTGGCAAGTGCATCTTAAAATGGCATGGAATGATGCAAACGAACCTTCCAAGGGTGCCTATTTCCCGTATGTGTTAATGTAAGTAACTGCAGGCTTACTGAAGTATACAACTTTTCATCTTGCTCAGATATTGAACAATGAAAGGTGGCTACAGAATGCTCGACTCAAAATTCACGAAATACTGCTAGAATTTAGCTTGTTCGAGAAAGTTGCAGACTACATCCAATCCACTTGTTACGTGACAAATGGCTAACAAATTGCTTTTTTGGACCAGGTTTTAAAAATACTTGCACAAAGCATAACAGTCGTGCATTTGAGTTAGTGTCAAAAGACATTCTTAATTGTTGCCAAACCTCGATTCCTACAAATTCTATAAATTGTCAAATAAAATAAAACAAAAAAACGCTCGAGTGTGGGCAGAATACACGCACAAACAACAGTTTTTAAGGTAGTTTTAGTGTCTGCATAAAAACAACACGAATATAAAATTAAATAATGTTTCTGTTGTCTCCTTATAAAAACATTTCTAATTGCAATTGATTTTATGCACGGAATTGTTTGGAAACAAAAACCATTAGCTTTGGAAATGTGATGCACCATTCAATAGAATGTCCACATCATGGACAGATTTTATTTAGCAAAAAACACTAACCGTATCTGCACAATGCCCATATATCCCTTATAATTCATCAGCAACACAAAGGCATCTGTACAAACCATTGATTGAAGAGGATAGACAATTAATCCAACTTCAGAAACATAGTAAATGCTTGCGTTGTTCCTTTTAAGTCATTATAAGTAGGTCTTTTTTTCTTCAATTTCTAGTGCAGCCAGCCTGCTGCTACGTGAAGGCATGAACAGCTAATGACACACCAAAATGGTGTGTGTCCGAGGCATCTTTACATGTCTTCTGTATTTAGTTTTGTAACTGCTCAAAATGGGGCAAGAACAATTCCACAAGTTTTTACATTAACAGACTTGCACCATTCTTCACCCATCATATTTTCCTATGCACACAAATGAAGCAAAGCAACCCACACTTAGACAGCTAAATGCAGAATGTGAATGGGATCATTCACATCCACCCCATACTGAAAAAATGTAGAAGTACATTACTAGCTCATATAACTGTGCCCACAATTTACTCCGCAACTATCAGACATTGTGACCAGACTTTCCGGCAGTTCATTAAACAAAGAAATACTTAAATTCCAAGCACTTGAGACTCGACAGTGCCTTAAAGGTCGGTGCAACAATTTTAACATTCCAAGGGTCTGCTGCATGTTACTTTTATCTTGTCTATCTTCGCACAAGTAAAAAAAAGTGCTCCGCTCTCTCTCAGATTACTATAATTTCACTGTGTATTCACAAAGCAAAAACAAAGTTGGGGCTCCAGTCCACACTGTGAAGGTGCTCGGCCAGCGAAGCTGTGGTATCACCTGCAACAATGATAAAAGAAAAATGCACTGTACCAAAACTTTTTTTATATATGAAAGACTTTGTCAGACTACGAAAGACTATGAAAGACGCTGCCATCGCCATGGAAGCTTATGCAACCCCAATCTTTACCGAGAAACGCATGCAGGAAAGGCTACATGCTTATAATCGTTTGCGCACACTCTATCATCTGTAACATGGTTTTGAGACTCGCTTTGTGGTTTCCTTATTGAAACAAGTGTCAAAACCACATGATAGATGTTAAGGCACACACAAACGATGGTGAGGCGTGCGGTGGTTTTCTGTCGACGGACAAGAAAAGACCCGACCGAGTCATATACAGCTTCGGTGTAAAACTGATTATTTCCCAACCTGCAGTCACATGCGGCTGCCGTGGGAAGCACGGCATGATGGCATTATCACTTCAAACCTCAATTTGTTTCATTTCTTTAAAACTAGCACATATAAGCAGAAATTATTTTCTGTTCTTCATTTTATAAGTGACTAAGACAACTGATGGGCCGAAGTTCGAAAATCATTGCATGGCTTCTTTAAGGCTTGAACTTGCACCAGGTTTACAATAATTATGCTTGTACTGACCAGAGAAGCTTTCGTCGAACATGCACAACTATTCAAAAGCGCTTGATTTTCAAATGTGCATGCAGAGGAAACACTTTAGAAGCCAAGTGCATCTATTCTCCTCTAAAATCAGTGGCTTTACCATATAATGTGTCCTGTCAAGTTTACACCTCATAAGTTCTGGACAAACTAATACTACCGGGTGAAACAAGGAGACGGCAGGCTCTTTAAATCGACCGGAAAATTCGGTTTCTTAACCTATCGCGCTACGACTTTGTGCAGCGTTGCCCACAGATGGTGCATTTTTATTCGTAAAATTTGCAAAGAACGAACTTACCTGAGGAAAAAGTAAAGAAAGAAAAAGGCTTAGCTCCTATGGAAACGCAGCGACGCCACCGATCTTCAAACAACACGGCGCCGTTTCGCACGGGAGACAAGAGATGGCGCAACGAACGCCGCCAACGAACGAGCATACGGCGCCGAGAGCCGGCACTTTAGCAGACGATCCTTTCGACTCAAAAGCGGCTCGCGTTCCGCAGGCGGCGACAGTCACAGAAACAAAAACAGGCGCGGTAACAACAAGGAACTGCAGTTCCTTGTCTGCTAAACACGATGGCTCTCGGCGTCGTCTGCTCGTTCGTTGGCGGCAGTTTGCGTCGCGACCGCTTGCGCCATCTCTTGTCTCCCGTGCGAAACGGCGCCGTGTTGTTTGCAGACCGGTGGCTTCGCTGCGTTTCCATAGGAGCTAAGCCTTTTTCTTTCTTTACTTTTTTCTCAGGTAAGTTCGTTCTTTGCAAATTTTACAAAAAAAATGCACCATCTGTGGGCAACGCTGCACAAAGTCGTAGCGCGATAGGTTAAGAAACCGAATTTTCCGGTCGATTTAAAGAGCCTGCCGTCTCCTTGTTTCACCAGTATTAATAGACACTTCCCTCACACTGTTGATTATTGAAAACTGTCTTAAAGTAAAAAAATGAAAGCCGTTTACAACTCCCTGTAACGCCGAATTAGAGCACAGCTCTTGAGGAAGAGGGGAAGGTACGGAGAGGAGGCTATGCCCCTCCTCCTCTCCGTACATTCCCCTAGTGGGAAATTTTTTTTCCGCTAGATTTAGCGGGAAAATTTTTCCGCTAGACTTAGTAGGGAAATTTTTCCTCTAGATTTAGCAGGGAAATTTTTCCGCTAGATTTAGCGGGAAATTTTTCCACTCGATTTAAGCGGGGAAACTTTTCCGCAAGATTTAGCGGAAACATTTTCTAGCTAAATTTAGAGGGGAAATTTGTTCCACTAGTCTTAGCGGGAAATTTTTCCGCCAAAATTAGCAGGGAAAGTTTTCCGCTAAATTTAGCGGGAAACTTTTCCCACTAGATTTAGCGGGGAAATTTTTCCGCTAAATTTAGCGGGGAAATTTTTACGCTAGATTTAGCGGGGAATTTTTTCACTAGATTTAGTGGGGAAATTTTTTCACTAGATTTAGCGGGGAAACATTTTCTGCTAGATTTAGCGGGAAAATTTTTTTGCTAGCGAAGAAAATTTTCTGCGAAATTTAGCAGGGAAATTTTTCCTCTATATTTAGCGGGGAAATTTTTTCCACTACATTTAGTGGGGAAATTTTTCTACTAAATTTAGCAGAGAAATTTTTCCGCTAGATTTAGTGGGGAAAATTTTCCGCTAAATTTAGCAGGGACATTCACCCATAATGCACTGCACGGTTACGCCAACGCCGCTCAAGCCGGAAACGGGCGCCTAAGAGCTGCGCTCTAAAAATATCCATACAGGACCAATATTTTTACATGCCAACGTATCAGGTTCTCTTGTTTTTTTGAAGCAAACCATGAAACAGGTAATTTAATTTTGTACCTAAAAAAAGATAGAAAATAAAATAATGTATCGAAAGCAAAGCGATCAGTAGCCAGAATCAAATCCACAACTTCAGGTCATGCCACACAAGCCTTACACTGGCTTAGGCAGACCTGCTCTCTTGTATTGCCTTATTTGCTGAATAAAGTTGTTATTAAAGCTACAAGCTAAACAAGATCAATCAGTTTTAAGAGTAATCTAATGGAATATGTCACCATGCGTTGCACGGTAAAGTGCACGACATGCAAAACGAAATGTTCAACGAATCGTACACCGTGCCGGAAAGATGACCCAATCTGACCAGTCAAACAGTTACGGGGATGCCAAGGCTTGATCTGCACCTGTTTGGTTCATGTTTCCCATGCATTGTATGACTACGTCCAATGTTTCATTGTGCCTCGCCCTTTAGATAGTACTGGCTACACAATATGTGCAAATGGTGCCAAAAGCCCTTTCCAGATTGTTCTGCCATGCAATCTTTCCAAAGTATGGCATCACCTGGGGGAATGAAAATATCACGTGGACAGTAGCGAAGATGCTCTTTGATCAAATATTTAGGATGCGTATACATCTCTTAGTTATGCACAGAAATATACAAAGCTGTCATTCTACGCACAATCAACACTACTGTTTGCATCCATCATTAGGGGCCCTGCACTTCGAAGAGATGGAAGGTCCTCGAGGTCAATATTTTTTGTTGAGCCGTGCTATGCAGAGCAGATGCAGACCTTTTGGCAGGAAAAAAAAAGTTGTTTAATAACAATACTGAGACACACACTTTGCAACTGGCACAATAGAATTTTTAAAAAAGTATGAAAGTCCCTTGCAATACAACCGAGCTTGAAGTTTGACTACAATCAAAGAGCTGGAAATATTTTGAACCTTTCCGTTGTGCTCCTTCTGCACGAAAGTGCAAAATGACATGGATGTGCACTCCATCGACTCTTACTTTAAACTTTCGGTCATCCTGCCTTACAGCACGAGCTTCCCACCTTCGATAACACGCGTCGAGCATGCCAAGCATGGGGAAAGGCAAGGAGTGCACGCTGGAGGCTAAACATATAAAAGAGGCATCCTGCCGCGTTATCCGGCCAGTGACTATCAGAGGAAGGTGCTTTACCACGCCTGGCGTTTAATTCTGGTCACCGCCAGAGTGAGATCGAGATCTAATTTGCCTCTTGTGCTGCGAGCGAAGATGGCATTCATAGACCGTTCACCTGGCAACGCGAGAAAAGAATGCGGTTTGTCTGCTACGAAACTTATTCGCAGACTGAAATAAAATGAGAAAACACCACACGTCGCTGCTAACAGATAGGGAAAAAAGCAGAAGGTCTCCTACGAATCAAGCGCTGTGACGAAGCGAGATCGGATGCGAACTTAGGTTTTTGGCAGCTGAGAGCGTTCTCGCCTTCACCCAAAATCGGACCCCTGGGTACAGCATAGGTCCTCCTTGGCTCTAGCAGCGTGCAACAATTACTACTATCGTGTGGCAAAGGAGACAGAGGAACGAAAAAACACAGTCCTTTCTCGTGGTATTTTTCGTACGAAGGCATGACATGAAGCCAAGTCATTTTGACAATCTTTTTACGTGTTCTCCATTTAGGCACTGCTCTAATTGAACAAGGACCAAATCCTGTTTAGCCAACGACCGACAGACGAAACACAGCCATAATTTCGGTCAGGAACACTCGCAGCAGTGGGGTCCAGTCATCTGCAAACACAGGAGACCTGTTATGTTCACCATAGACGTGTAAATTTCATGCAGTACACAAACAATGACTTTTGCACATCTAATTGTTTATTACTTTTAAATGAAGTAGCCTTTAAAAAATTTATTAGTTCTTAGAACAGAAAGATGACTATTGGGTGGTTCAACTTTGATTTAAACTTCTCAGGTGTGTGCCGGATATGTTTTGTAATTGTTTACTTCAAACTTCAGCTGGGCTTGAAGGAAACCAGCCAGTGCAAGGGTCAGATGTGCTGCATCATTTACAACAGGTAGCTTCGCAGTGCCTCCACGAAGGAATATTGACAAGATCTACAGATAATGCACAGTAAATTTATACAATGCCTCGTGGATTGTATTAATTTATGCAGGCCTTTTTGCCAACAAGCACACTTGCACTGTGTTGGGAATGTTTTCTCCTTAGTTTCAATTTTGCCAAGCCAGACATCCTTTTGGCTGCTCAGAGGATGTTCCATGGGAAAGTCGATCCGGGAGCAAGAAAGGATAGTGGCATTTTGCACCATCCATTGTAGCAATCTGCAGCTCTTACCAATAGTGCAACTGCTTTCTGCTCACAAAGAGCAGCAGTATGCGGGGAGCAAGTCGTCTGCTTCTTGCGCAGGAGTTGCAGTGGCGTCAGAACAACGCCGAGTTCTGATTTGATTGGATTGCTCCGTCACCAGGAACTCGTGGAAGGCGATTCCCGTTGACGTCCGCATGCTCGATTTGCATGGGGGTAGGCAGCAGTAAACCGTAACGGCCAGTCGTTGAATGCTTCCCAGGTGAAAATCAGTCCACTTCCAGCTGGATTATGGAACTGGAAATGAGGCAGTCCAGCTGGATTCCAGCTGGACCCGGCTGGACCCGGCTGGAATCCAGCTGGAATCCAGCTGGACTTCTTCATTTCCAGTTCCATAATCCAGCTGGAAGTGGACTGATTTTCGCCTGGGATCCTTGATGTAACCATCAATGCCAATCGTCGTGGCCAAGTGATGTTATGCACAACAAAAAGCACTCGCTCATGTGCGCAAAGTGCTGGATACTAGCCTCTTAGGGCTACCCGCACCTACAACCGAGTGGGGAAAGTGGAGATATTATTCTAAGCAGCGTCGCGGGTGCAGTGGCAACTATGAAAACTGAAAATACTAAATAAGCAAAACAGAAATTACGGAAACTGTACAACGCGGCAGTAAACCGTGGACGACGCGGCAGCCCTGAGAAAATGGGGAGAAAAATGGAAGACAGGAAAAAATCTCTGTAATGCGAAACTAGAGCGTAGCTCTTGAGGAGGAGGAGAGGAGGGTACAAAGGGATGGGAGGGTATGCCCCTCCTCCTGCCATTGTATTTGTTCATCGGTGACGTGACACAAGGTCGTAGCGTCATTTTTCCCGCAAAATTTAACGGGGAAACTGAATTAGTGGTGAGGTCACGCGACGTCGATTTCCCCGCTGAATTTAACGGAAAAATTGCCCCGCCACAGTTAGCGAGAAATTGGCGTGCTGGGGTAGGCGCGGTTACGACCTACTCACAACTGACCTGATCGCCCCTTTAAAGGGATACTGAACCGAAATTTCGAGCACACAAAACAAGGCTGGACGGATAGGCGGGACGCTGCAAAACCCCAAAACATCACTCATACAGCGATTTCTCTAACGGATCGCCGTATTTTGGAAAAGAAGCGCGCTATTGAACACGTTCGACGAGGCCGACGAGACAAGTCACGTCACGATTCCCATTCCCCTCCTCCTCGCTTCGTCCCGTTGAGCTGGTGAACCGAAGCAAGGAGGAGTGAAGCGAGGCCGCTTCCCTCATACTCAGTCTCCTAGAAGACAATGACGTCAAAGACCTCACTTGATCACGCCCTTTTTTCCGAAAGTACAGCCATCCGTTTGAGATATCGATGTATGAGTGACGTTTTGGAGCTCATAGCGTCCCGTTCAACACTTCTGCAACATTATTTTGCGAAATCCAAATTTCGGTTCAGTATTCCTTTAAAGAGTAGGTCAAGGTCGGAGCACCAGGACGAAAAACAAAAAGTGTAATCACAAGGTAACTGCAACAAAAACAACTGACACACTGTACAAACAAAATAAAAACAGGAAATTAGTACTCTTTCAGGGGCTTATTTCTTGCCCTGTAAAAACCTCAGGCGATACATTTTTCCTCGGGGCCTTATTTATTTTTTGCCCAAGGAAAAACCCCATGTCGTTGCAAGGCGGACGGGACAAAAATTGCTGCAGAAACTACTATTGTTAGTTGTTTATGAATTGCAATAGCATTTGTCATGAGACTCACGATGCAGCTCATTGTTAATATGATTACGTAAATTTTATGAATGGTTTACGACGCAATCATTGACGTCAGTGCGACTGCAGTGCGTCACTCCAAAATTTAGCGATTGCTTTGTCTCTGGGTAATCGTTTACTCTTCTGTCTCTGTGTAATTGTTTTATGTTCAAGCTGTTTCCCCACCATCATTGCAGCTTTGAGCCTGCATCTTGTCCTGTCTTTGTGTAATCGTTTAACAATCAAGCCATTTCATTACCATCATTGCCCATGTACCAACTAGCTCAACTCAAACCGGTAATTGCTTCGTAGCTTGGGCGCAAATGTGAATGTGTACGTACTGCTGCTCCGTGTATGCACTGTGCAAGTTTATCTGCTTGCGCTGCAGCCACGACTGACTGCTTCGCAGCTTGGGAACAAATGTGAATCTGTGCGTACTGCCGCTCCGTGTATGCGCAGCGCGGGTTTATCTGCTTGCTAGGACGACGTCTAGGGCAACCTCTAGAGTGATCTCAAGGACGACGTCCTAGAGGTTGAAGTCAAAGGGAACGAAGTCAAAGACGACGTCTAGAGCAACCTCTAGGATTACCTCTAGGACCATGTCATAGAGGACGACATTACAGACGACGTCTGGGACAACGCTGAGGGTGATGTTCGCATGCATGCGGCGCCTGCGTATGCGGACATTCTGCATATCCGGAGGAGCCGCGCCGCCGCGTGGCGCATTCAAAACTTAGTGAAGTAACGAAAAATGCTATCGCATTAAAGAAAAAAAAATGAAAGCCGTTTACAACTCCCTGTAACGCCGATTAGAGCGCAGCTCTTGAGGAGGAGGGGTAGGCACGGGGGGCGTCACGTGACCTCGGGCTGAGGCGGGGGGCGGGCGGAAAATTTTCTTGCTAAATCTAGCAGAAATATTTTTCCGCTGAAATCTAGCGGAAAATCTTCTCCCGCTAAGTCTAGCGGAAGATTTTCCCCGCTAAATCTAGCGGAAATTTTTTCCCGCTTAAATTGATGCGGAAAATTTTCCTGCTAGAATCTAGCGGAAAATTTTCCTCGCTAAACTTAGCGGAAAATTTACCCGCTAAATCTAGCGGAAAAATTTTTCCGCTAAATTTAGCGGAAAATTTTCCGCTAAATATAGCGGGAAAATTTTCCGCTAAATATAGCGGGGAAAATGTTTCGCTAAACTTTGCGGGGAAATTTACCCATCATGGACCGCGCAGTTACGCCGACGGTGACGGCGATGCCGACGCCGGTCAAGCCGGAAACGGGCGCCTAAGAGCTGCGCTCTAAAAAAAGAATGAGGCTGTACACACAACACTCTGCACCTTGATCGGAAATGGCTATATGCATGACGCAGAGAGCTCGTGCCGTTTAGGTCACCCTTTTCGGATGGCCACCCCCTCCCACCTGCATTCACGCTGCCTCGCGGCGACAGTCTGCGGCTGCTCACTACAAAAATATTAACCCACTGCACCTCTGCGAAGGGAATCCCATACCATTTTGTTCAGCGACGCTTCGTTCACAACATTTATTTGTTTCACTGATAATTGCAGAAAAGAAATGTGTAAATATCGCCAAATGTTTGACAAAAAACAAACAAACACTCTGCCCACTTGAATCGAACCTGGCTCCACTGCATGTGAAGCAGACGCCTTTCCACTCGCTTTCCACTCTGGAGCTTTATATGGCCATTTCCGGTCGAGGTGCACAACAACGTGCAAGCAGCTATATTTAAAAAAAAAAAACAGTTTTGTAGATTGGGGGTTTTAGCCAAGACAGGGTTCCACTAACAAACCAGGCGCAGCAGAAACCGCAGGGAAACCAGAATCTGCATGGGAACCAGACTATGCTTTACTAACCTGGCTGAACATAAAACGAAAAAAGAAAACACTTGCTCGACAGATGCAATCAAAAAAAAAAAAAAAAAGTCCGTGTGGCGCAGGTTAACAAATCATGCGACCGGATGCCGCGCTTGCCTTGGAACCTGTAGCACATGTTCGTGCTTCCCATCTTCGTCGCCATAGTGTAATTTACAGCAAGCCTCCTGCGTGCTCAGGCGACACCTCCCCTCCCTCTATGAAACGTCATCAGTGTCGGATCGCGCAAACTCGGCTATTGGGCCCGAGCCCGACCTTCGACGCGCTGATTGGACACGAGCCCCAGCCGAACACTGACACACCACTCGTGCCCAATCTCGGGCCTCGACCGATCTGACGACGGTGCGGAGGCCTTCTGCTTTGTCCATACTTCGTCTCAGCAGACGCTGTCGATACTACGAGCGCGAGCGTGTGGCCCTGAACAGTGCTTGCACTGCACGAGCGCGCGTGCTTGGCAGGGACGCTGAAAGCCCGGAGATCGCTCGTACTTCTGCTACGCTCACACTTACAATGACACGGAATATAGGTGGTGTTGGCCCAGTCCGACACACCGCAGGGGTCGAGCGGGGTTCAGGTGTACCGAGTATTAATTGAGACTAGCGATGAAGACCTAACAGCCGAACGGGCTTACGATTCAAAGGACCTGGCTGTCGACTTCATCGCTGGACGCCGGCGGTAACCCCAGCACCAACGAAGCTTCATGCAACGGTCGGCTCGAAGAACCAAAGGAACATACACCGGAGACAACCTTCTCGAGTGTGTACAAGGACGTTTAAATCAAAGTAGGTCGCGCACCATGAGGTCAGATCACGTGGTCAGATGATGTCGTGATTGCAAACAAGCCCTGGGTGGATAGATGAATTCCAGTAACGTGTACCCTTTATAACATGGGTAGCTTGCGCCACCTAGCCTAAGACAACAAAAATCTGATTTCTTTTGAGGAGATCGGGCAAAAAGACTGATGGATGAGTGGATCGGGATCGACCCTCCGATAAAGGCGTCCTGAGAAACGTTGGAAATGTTGCTGCTTGCTGAAGCTGACCCTGCCGGAAAACGCTCCAGGGTTCTCGTCCGTGAGACTTCTCGACTACAGGTACTGTTTTCAGCACATCTTGCTGTCTAAAAAATTTAATAGTTCCGTCATAACAAAGTGCAAAGATACCCCAAGAGCCGGGATACGTCATAATTAAAAAGAGCACCGACTTGACACAACCCAAAAAGCAATTTCATTAGTCGTTTCGCCTCCCACCCAGGGGCGGATCCAGAACTCCGTTTTGGGGGGAAGGGGGGGCGGAAAATTTATAAGGATGCTATTCTCCCATTCTTTCGTGTGCACCAGGGGTCCCCCCTTCAAATTGCCCTCCGAGAAGGGGGAGGGGGGCAACGGCCGCCCTCGTCGCCCCCCCCCCCCCTTGGATCCGCCACCCCCACCACCCACCCGGGAGGAATCTTCAGTAGTAAAGCGGTAAAGCAAAAGTGCCTGGCGTGCCGTCTGACGCGCACTCTTGCGGAACGTTCAAGTACCGTCCGAAAATCGGCTCGACATCTTGTAGACCCTGGAGATGGGGAGATGGGGAACTTGAGATTTTGGGTGTTGCTGTTTTTATCGTATGCAGGCGGATCTAGCTCCTTTTTTGCCCATCCTTGTGTACCGGCTCCAGTCTTGCAGAGCGCTGCGTCGCCCCTTGATCCGCCACGATCTTTGACTAAATAACGGGCCAACCACTATAGGGTGTCCCTAGTCACCAGGTTTGATCTAAAATGGACCGTAAAAATCGACGCCTGCATGTAGCCATCTAAACTTTTCGTCAAAGGTGTATTTCACAGCTCGGTTTTTTCTTGTAAAATTACGAAGCGTAGTTCTCTTTTAGTAAAAGATAGGGCCAAGGAACTTGCCAGGGTCTACAACGGGCGGTGACCCAGATGACCAAGTCCAGTAGCGGGGTGTGTTTGGTGTTCGTATTGATAGGTGGCGTCAGGAGCAGCGTCTGAAGGTGCAGCCGACCAGCGAAAGAAAGCAGACGACACGCAGACGAAATCCGTTGGCAGCAAAAACGCCGCAGTTATGCAGACGCATTTTTTACTTTAAGTTTTGCTTTTTTTGTCCGCATTTATTTTTTAACCGAAGTTACATCTCAAAAAGATTATGTTCATTTTAATAAACCACGGTGGTCGTGAGCCGTCGCGATAAGGAGGTAGCGCCATCTATCAATACGAACGCCAAACACACCCCGCTACTGGACCCCTGTCTGCTGCGTCGCTGCCTGCCGTAGACCATGGCAAGTTTCTTGGCCTTATTAATTTGAAGGAGCTTGATGGGCACGTCAATCAAGTGTTGAAGATGGTTTCTTTGTAGCTCCACTAACTTCATTCTAAGGATTGCCAAAAAGATACAGAGCTTCATCTTGTTTCTTAGTTCAGTGTTTGTTATCGGAGCTTGAGAAAAGTCTAACAGAATCTGCATTTTACTGTGGAAGTGGCAGGATTTTCAGAGCATCTTCTGTGACTGCGAGGTTCACAGAACTTGTCCCCGTATCGAAAAGAGTGGAACAGTTCCAGTCAACCCAATACAGGGCGATATCAAACCGAACTCGTACCCCGGAAGGCCCTGCAAACTAGACAGATAACAATGAGTGCATCGCCATTCCCCAGGCGAAAAGATGTGTTTTCCTAGGTCTGTGGTCCTGGACCACACTGATGTTGGCAGTGTCTTTTCAAGAACCACAGCGACCTCTGTATAGACACCGGAAGGATAACATGTTTGACGAACCTCTATGGGGGAGGAGTTTCGAATAGCCCTCGCTAAGGCAGAAACATTCCACAACCGGTGTCTTTCTCGTTTAAACAAGCTCTGCAACGATTTTAACGCTGAAAGAATTTGCATCTTCTACTTTTGACATTGTTTATCTTGTCACAAAGTACAGGAGACACATCTCCTTCCTTCGAAATGTTGCGATTCCGCCGCGTTATCGCAAGGCGAAAATTGGAATATTTCCCGACCTGCAGCCGCGAGCGGCGGCCATGAGAACTATGCGGCATGATGTGAATGGGGAACTTGTAAAAAGATAGGAAGTTGTGCAAATACCTGCTCGATAAAAGGTAATTTTTCTATAAATCTTGTCGTTCCAACATAAATATAAATGCGTCAAAAACCTGGTATCATCAGACAAAACTTTTATCATATGGAGTTTTAGTGGCGCCATCTATCCGAGGTCAACAAAACCGTCAGCTCTATCTGCTACCGCGAACAGTCGCCAGAAGCCGGAGGGGAGGGGGCAGAGCCGGACAGGGATGGCCGGACCCTGGCACGAGAATTTCCTCCTCTCGCCATGTTGATCCCGCTGCGCAAGCACGTGGTCGCGAGGAGTGCTAGCTCGCTGCTCACTGATGGCTCTAGAGAGAGAGCTTCACCGGAACCCCGCGCGTCCCTTATTCACGTCACAGCGCACGTGACTCGGAAGGTGGTGAAGGAGTTGAGAGGTGCCGAAAACTCTCAATCTTTGTCCATTTTTGAAATAAAAACTAGGACATGCAGGCAAAAGCAGTTTTTTGTTCTCTCAGAAAGGTTGAGGCACCAACTCCCAAATTTAAGCAAAGCACTGAAATTGTTGCACAGCTCCTTTAATCAGTGCAAAGATATTCAGCCACCTATGTTTTTCGGTTTTAACTAATTTTGTATTCTTGTCGCTGGCGGATGTTTATCTGTTTTTGTTTAAAGCTGGAAAGTGCACAGCCTAACTATAACTGACTTTGAACTGCAAATATGCTCTTTCCAGGCTTCAAATTTTGAGGGTGATGTCCAAGTATCATGTCCAATCGTTTGGTAAGTCAAGAAAAAATGCAATTGGGGGTGTTTGTGCCCTTTTAAGTCGGGTGGCATAAGCCACCCATTACTAAACACAGGCGTTCTGTTTCCTCATCCGTTCGTCATTCTAATGTCGAAACGGCAAAATTTCGGGTGTGTTTGGGGTGTGTGATCCTCAGTTATCTGGTTAGCTTGATCAATTTGAAGGCTCTGCTCACTTTGTTCTTAATTACTGTCATTCCTCTTTTGTGTTTATTGTAGGCAACTCAAGTGGTCCCGTGCGTTCTTCATGATCTTACGAGCTTCTTTACGAACGTGACTGCGAGCAGCAATTCGTGTGGAACTCATGGAGTCCCCGGGTCACAGTAAGTCGCTCCTTTCAACTTGTTTCATGAACAAAGGGCAGTGTCGGTGTCTAGTCCACGACCCTCTCGATACCTGGGACAACGTCACCTGAGCGCTCCCTACTCGCAACTCCAACGCTCTATAGGTGGCGGGGCAGTAGTTCCAAAATGGTGGAAGAGACTGGGGAAGATTTTCCATGTGTCTGCTCGCTCAGCTTCAAATGCTAAAAGGGTAGAGCAGGAGCATATCAAAGGTAACGGACATTTGATGTGTGTTAGGAAAACAAGCACGCTTTTCGGAAGCAGGCACATAGCCAGGATTTTGTTTTGGTGGTGGGGGGTTATTCTTGCTTTATTCCACAGTCAGAACTGTGAAAGTAATCATCAAACCAACATACATTTGGGTACAACACAGATCACCACCAGAAAATTATGGCATGTCAAAAAGCATTGTCAGAGGGAAACAGGAGTCAACAAATCCTTGCCAAAGTTGATGAAATCTGTTAGTTTCTCCCATTGGCTAATGGGAGTATTCTTAATGCAAATATGCAATGGACAAGATCAAAACCCACAAGTAATTACTATCGCGAGCTGGTGGAGTGCTTTCCCTCAATTCTGTTAGGCCACAAAGACCAATGCACTCAAGAAGGCACCGCACCACCCACCAGCAAAATAATTATTTGCAGAATTTCCCTGAACCGAAAAAAAAAAAAAAGGACAGCACGATTTAATCTTCCCAGCTGAAACTACTGCAACCATGACTACTCAATTCTAATCCAAGTCTCTATAACTTTCCTTGTCTGTCCAAATCAAGATGGTCTTTTCTTTTAGGTGATGGAGCAGCACTGTTGGGAGAGTCCTGCTGCCCACTGAAAGCCACTGAGGACATCTGGTTTGGATGTTGTTTTTGCACCTATGTCACTAGAGATCAGCATGGAATCATGAGCCACCTGGTTACCCATGGTGATGAACAATTCAACTGCCAGCATCCTCCCATGTCCTCTGACTCTAGGTCCAAAGTGCACTGTAACACTCAGCACACAGGGGATATTCCATACAACTACAAGCTGTGTCTGCGAGCCTTTACTCAGAATTGTGATCCGACAAGCCATAATCGAAAACACACTGGTGAAAAACCTTTAAAGTGCAAGCTGTGCCCCCAAACCTTTTCCTACCTTTCCATGCTGATCACCCACAATCGAACACACACAGGTGAAAAGCCATTCAAGTGCAAGCTGTGTCCTCAAGCCTTTTTTCGGAGTAGCAGTCTGAAAAAACATAATCGAACGCATACACGTGAAAAACCTTTCAATTGCAAGCTGTGTCCCCAAGCCTTTTATCGAAGTAGCCATCTCAAAATCCATAATCGAATGCATACAGGTGAAAAACCTTTCAAGTGCAAGTTGTGTCCCCAAGCTTTTATTCAACATGACAGTCTGATCCTCCATAATCGAAAACATACAGGTGAAAAGCCATTCAAATGCAAGATGTGCCCCCAATCCTTTGCCGTCAGTTCCTATCTGAAAATCCACAATCGAACACACACTGGTGAAAAACCTTATAAGTGCAAGCTGTGTCCCCAAGCCTTTTCTCAGAATTGCCATTTGACATACCATAATCGAACACACAGTGGGGAAAACCTTACAAGTGCAAGGTGTGTCCCCAAGTCTTTTCTAGGAGTTGCCATCTGAAAAACCATAATCAAATGCATACAGGTGAAAAACCTCACAAGTGCATGGAATGCCTCCGAGCCTTTGCTCACAAAAGCAGTTTGCTACGCCATAAACGAACACACGGTGGTGAAAAACCTGAAGTGGAAGCTGTGTCACCAAGGCTTTGTCCGGATTAACAAATGACCTGCAATAAGTGGGGTCATATGCTTTTGATTGTTTCGTGTTCCTTTCCACTTGCTCGAGGTGCGCTTTTTTGAGGTGTGGTCTAATTAAATTGTAGAAATGCCTTCATTGTTTTGTTATTTACTTCTATGTAGATGTAACCTTAAAGAAAAAACATGTACGACTAGAACTTGGTTTTACTGTTTTTTTAATAAAAAGAAAAGGCTGGCAGTTTCATTTCTCGCACGCTGTAGTTTCTTTCAGCTGTTGCAGGTCTTGGTACTGAAGTATGTGTGGAGTCATCTTTTAAGAGATTTCTATTTTGATGTCCTGTACCATGCAATGATCTCAATTCAGCAGTTACCTTAGCGGGGGATCGATTTTTGAGCGTGTAAGCATCACACCAATTTGTGCCCCCCCCCTCCCCCCCCTCTCCCCCTTCCCGATTCGGACATTGCTAGTTGAATTCCCCCTCGCCTCCACGAAATCTGGACTTCTGCGAATCGGACCGCCATCCTCCCCTATACCAACAACCCATGTCGTAGTCATCTTGCATGTATATACTCATCACATTATCATGTTCACTAGACACGGCACCATGCACCTGCATGGTACAGGCTGCTGCCTTTTTGCGGTGCCGGGGCTCTCCAGAGCCAAAAATAAAAACTAAAGAGTATCTCTTGCTTGGAGTTTTTGGCGGTCCATGTGCCATAGGGCACACAACTGCCCAGAGAACGCAGATGGTCCCGAGGACGTCCTCAGCTGGTCGAGACGTTTTCGTCCCGATGAAGACGTCGTCGGGACGTCCGGAACTAGTCGGGACATTCTGGTCCTTTCAAAGACTTCTTGAGGACGTCTTCCGGTTCCCTTATTTAGGAAGACCAAAAAGGTCTTCTCCCAAATGATTTTCAATAGTGCAAAATGTTTCCATGCCGGGAAGTGAAAACAAAACCAGAATGAGTACGAAAATAAGAATTCGTTAAAGGATATTTTTACTGAACATTTTAATTGCGGCCGCCGAGGCCACAGGCCTCAGCGGCTGCAATCGCCGTAGCCTCGACATCAGCAGCCAGTCGCATCGGTTTCTCCCGAGCGAACAGCGTGTTTCGGGGCCTCGCCGCCCAAAAGCTGTGCGCTCACTACCGGACTCTCCGAGAAATGTTCTGTGCTACCAGATCCTCACACTCCAAATCTGCGACCGGACACTCCATGGCTCCATCGTCGAACTGCCAGGCTTTGTAAGTATAGAGGAGGCTATGGTAATACATTTGTAAACATTGCTTCATTGCGGTTGTTTCTTTGTTTTTCACTCTTATCTCGTTTGTCGTGAGCAAGATCTGCAAATGATAATTGTATAACCAGACTTCGGTTTCTCTGAAATAAAGAATCAAAGTTAAAGCTTCCAGTGTTATATTTTTTATTCAAACTTTTGTAGCATTTAGCCGAAGTAAATCTGCCACTTGCAGAGAAGCGCTTTAGAAAGTTCCCATTTTTCTGCCCTGTGCCATGCTGGGAACTCGCTGCAGCAGCATCTGCAGGATATGGACTGCCAAGTGGACATGCACATCACAGGACATGGAGTGGTGGTTTGTGCAGTGAGCAAGGGGATGCGGGACCACCGCTGGGAGAAACAACCGGAGCGGTCAGTTTGGGAGGGACCCGATACTTGGGCGCCATCTATGCCCGTGCAAGTGAAGCGCTTGGTGCACCGAACATAATGCGGTCGCCGTGTTGGACAGAAAGTCATCACCTACATGTTTTTTCCACCGTGGTTGCAACGAACCATGGCATTTTCAGCGTTATGCTGTTTGGTCGCCGGTGAGACGTCTAGCTTACCCTGTTGTCACCAGAGAGAGCTAGACGACGAGAGGCGGTGATAAACGACTTGTAGGGCCACCTGGAGCCTGGTAATCTTCCAAGTATTCTTTCTAGGAGCAAGTGTGATGCCGCGAGGACCCGAGCTGGGCCAACTGAAGGGGGCTTGAGCCACTCGGCGAGGGTGGCTCAACACCCCCTCCCTTCTTCACCCAACCCCAACAGAAAAAAAAAATGTTTATATATATTGCCCGTGCAGGCCTCCGTGAACGCTTTTTGGTGCACCAGATGCGGAACGTTGAATAATCATTTTCAGCTCCCGTCCGGACGGAAGAAAATGCGGAAGAGCAAGCGTGTGGAGAACTACATTCTCCGTGTTGGCTGGAGTGGAGCAAGGGTGGCTGGGTCACAATCAGCAGGTGGATGCACTTTGCTCTGCCCAGACACTCGATTTACGCTTTCGAGAAGCGCACCCGACTGCAGCACTCGCGAAGTATGTGCACTTGGCTTGGCCTATTTTGGCCAGGAGGCTAGAGGGCAAGGACCTTCGCAAAAGGGGTCTGTTACACTAGCAGCTCTTTGTACACCAACAACCTAATACACTGTTCTCTTTAAAAACAAAAAAAAAAAACTTGGTTTTTATTTGAGGGAGAGGGGGTTCTATCAGAATTTTATCAACAAATTTTCACTGACACGTATTGTGACACTATGATAGTACGCTCTTGCAACACTTCAAGATTTTTTTTTTTTTTTTCACTGAGTACGTATGAGGATGATTAACATGCAGAATCTGATTTTTGGCATTTCCTAACCTAACGAAATGAGCAGACTGCGGATCTGCGACGATAGGTTGCGAGACAGAAGTCGATAAAAGGGCGATAGCAAGACGTGTCTATCAACCAAATGAGAACTCGTGCCAACTAAACAAGCTGTTAAAGGGCAACTCCGCTTCATTTTTGATATTTAGAAAACTATGCAGCCCTCTTCAGTATCATATAGGAAGACCACACGTCAAATATTACGATCTAATTCCATCTGTATATTTAATAAACTGGCCAGCAAACTTTCAAATGAGCGAAGTCGCCAAAATCTGCCAACTCTAGCGTGCGACGTGAGGCGCAATCATCAGCGCAGTCAATGCCACGGAGTTGGATCGGCCAACATTGAGCCACTACGTCAGAGACATGGCTACGTCATTCTCACGTTTTGTTTGTTTTTACTTCTCAGAGCGAAATTGAACGATGACGTCATGGGTTTCTCCTCCCGGTGTTGGCTCAACGGCGTCCACGTGATAACCGTAACGCGGATGCGCTAGTTTGCGCTGCCCTTAGCGCTTATCGGTCTGTCTATGGCACTTCTTCCCCATGTCCGGCTTCTCCGCTCCCCCTCTCCTCTTTCGTCTTCTTCCCTTCCCCCTCTCCCCCGGGCCATCACCGTCCACGTCATGCGAGCGACCTGCCGCGTCACGTGTCCTGTACATCGCCCCATGAACGTCGCAAGACCACGTGGTTCGAGGTGACGTGGCCATGACTGACGACACGAGACCAATGTTGCCTGATGCAACCAAGGTTTCAGTATCAGCTGATGTTTAAATTAAGATTACACAAATAATATTCCACATTTCGCAAATCCAAAGACGTAGAGCTGTTTAGTAGTGCTTTGTGAAATGGAATCACATGTAAGCCTAAATTTTTCGGAATGGAGCGAAGTTGCCCTTTAATGAAACGTTGACAAACTGACTGCCACTGCTCTGGAAGAGCACATATTTGTGCCACGAGTGTGCCAGAAGGATGATAAGCAGTCTCGCGTGTTGAGTTGTGCACACATTTTGTATAAGAAATTGGAAGGATAGGGTTCTCAAACTTCCCCTGCATTCCGATGCCTAAGAACGGCAGGGCTAGAGCTCTAGGCAGTGCACAAAGGCTGAATTCAATGGACACTATTGGCCCAGATTTGTGGCGACTTCGACTCTGACAGTGCCTCATTTCAACCGTTTTTATTTGGCATACTTCAACAATTTCAATATTGTGCACAGTTTTACACATTTCTGCAATAACTGACTCTATTTACAACTTTTCATAGAAAAATACTTTGCATCTTGAGTAAAAAAAAACATTGGCATAAACCTACATTGGGATGGTATTTGAAATGAATCTAACTCGAGGTGTGTTCTCTGCAGCTTGAGGATGAGAACATCTGTACATAATTAAAAGGTCACTGTTTTTTTCGTTTCTTTTTAAGCTTAAGCAGGTGCCTTTGAAGGTTGTCTTTGACGTGGCGAAGAGTTTCGGGCGAAACCTGCGGCTCTGCTGAAGGGTCTTCTTTCGTTGGCTGATCGGCGTTTTCGGCACCTGAAACGAAATTCTTGTGTTCTTTAATTTTGCTGGTACAGGGTGAGACTATGTGAGCTGGTACAGTGGCATTCAGGCCAGAGCAGTACATTTAACTGCTCTTTAATCCAATTTAGAAATAAACTGAAGGCACTTGTAGGGGTAGAGACACTGCTTTCTGATCTTTCTTTTGGCACGAGTCATGCTTATGCTTGATACTTATTGTTCCACATCTTCTCTAACCCTTTATTGACAAGACATACAGAAAGTTCTTAACACATTTATTTTTTAATAATGTTTAACAAGATCAAATGAAATAACAGAGCTGAAATAAAAAAATCGTAAGGTAAACTTGACAGTTATGCGGAAAGCAAGTCATCTGCTTCTTGCGCAGGGGTTAGCGGCGACATCAGAACTGACGCAGAGTTCTGATTGACTCTGATTGGAAGGATAGTGGGTAGACCTCAATGCTAGATGGCTTGAGGTCTACCCACTATTTTTTTAAATCAGCCAATAAGAGTCTTGCATTTTCACATCAATGCAACCCCTGTTGAAGAAGCAGACAAACTTGCGCTCTGCATGGCTTTGTTGCCTGTGGGCAACACCAGGCAAAAGTCTGAAGATGGTTGCCTTCTTTCACCTCCATGGATCACTATAAAATGTCAATAATATCTGTGCATACAATAGCCTCAAGTAAATCAATCACCTATCGTAGAATATTAGGGGCAAGAGAAGATTTTAGCCGTTCTTGGTCGGCGCGTATTTGTGCGCAAAACATTTTTCTCGTCAACTATTTGCATATCTTTTCACTAGATGGCGTTGTAGTTTCAATCTTCAAGACTGTTGCGAGACTACTAGATTAAAAACAATGTGATAAAACCAAAACTGTTAAACAAAAGAAAAATTATTACGTGGTTAATTGCCTGTAGGCAACACTCATCAACAAAGTGGTAAACCTTCAGGGTGATCTCACATAAGATCGAACATAGGGTGGCCGATCAACCTTTTAATTTGCTTCATAATTTTATGTTATTTCCCGATGCCCAGGATAAACAAAATCAAATATTTGCACCCACCAAAAAATTGGCAGAAGCAAGAAATCGTAGATAAAGAAGAGGTGAAAAATCATATTTTTGTGCGTAGCCGGAGTAATCAACTTTGGCGATAAACAATGGAAGGATACTTTCTGAGCGAGTTTTATCATTTTCGATTGCAATCTATATACACTTTACAATGTGATAAAAGTACTGTAATTGTTTATTATGTCTTTTAAAAAATTATAAGAAACATCAATTTTGGCTAGGTGATTGTTTCCCCCTAATCCCATCGAGAGGTATGCGTTTGTGTGTATTGCACAAACTACTCCCTACTGGCTCATAACTTGGCGCAGCGGAATCGAATTTGGCATTCGTTTGCAACTAACCGTCATGCCACGGCCTTTTAGGCGAATGTGATTGGTGCCCCTAAGGCCAGTCTCTCACACTCAAGAAACTCAATGTTTTTGAGGACAAAGAAATGTTGCTGGCAATGTGGGAGTCAGGCAAGTTCGTGAGAAGGACTTTGGATCCTCCTACTTTTCTGAGAGAACTTCGTGTGTCGGTCGCAAAGTGGATTCTTCCCAACCACTTGGTACTCTCAGTTTACTTGTGTAAGCAACGGTGCTGCGAGTCCCTTCAAGAATCGGTTCCAGCTTCATGAATTCGGAGAAAGGAGTTTTCCCGAAGCCCCGCGGTTATCCCCTGCCACTGGGCACGGAAAACATGCTTCTGATGGAGTTGGAGGACTCGCCAGGCACGAGCGACACTTCGACAGCTTGAGAATGCTCTCAAGAAAGGCCATTCAGACAGCCAAATGCATAGCGAGCATTCTTTCCCAGAAACTGAAAGAGTGAATCTCACACTTCTGGACAAGGATGAGGTTATTGAATTCCGTGGACGGAAAAATGAAGGGTGGGTGGCAGTGGGCGCCTTTCCCGGAATTCAGTCGTGGCATGCGTGGCTATGACAGATGTCGGAAGCTTCGACCTGTGAGTTACACGTAGC